>BGPR01019888.1:0-28574 GCA_013235015.1 Araneus ventricosus
AAATACTTCGTTCAGTTACGTATTGTAGGGACAGCAGTCTGCTGTGAGCATCAACACACACATTCTCCTTTATTATTAAGTAATGAATTGTAAATAATATTTTTGTAACCTGAGTAAATAATGAGCAAATGTACTACTAGCACCTTCGGCGACTACTTTTCTTACTTAGACTGTGTCTAATATTTTTATACAACTCTACGGTTTGGCGATACAGTCATTTCAAATTTTATTAATAAAGCTAAAACTATTCTTATCTTTAAAAACTTAATGATTAGGTAATAAAGGAAAGAAACAATATCTGATTTTGCAGTTAGTCCTTGTGAACTATTAAAATATTTAACTTTGATTATTCAATATTTATTATTTCCAATGCACGTGGTTATATAAAGGAAAACTTCGATTACAAGATTGTATATTTCAAACATGCTGAAAAAATTTATTAAAAGAAAAGAGTTGCACTTGAAATAAAATCATGCGTACTGAAAGCTTTTTTTGAATTTTAAAAGTGGTGTAAAATTCTTTCATTACTAACAATATTCAGTTTTAGGAAAAAATGCTGCATTTCAATTGTTATCAATTAATTAAAATCTAATTAAATGAGAAAACCCACGAATTTCAATTGAATCTCTCACGAAGAAGAATGCATACTCTGGCTCTAACAAGTGATTTTCAAACTCAGTTATGATGACCCATTTCGCATTCTTTTTAAACCTTGCACGTGTTCTGTTCATTGTCTACATGACGCGTTCCTATCGAGTCAAGTACTTCCAGCTCAATGCATAACATTGTGTGAACATCGTCGTGTACCAACTTCATGTGTCTTATTCCTCTATTCAAAACATTCATTTGATTTCAATATTAAAATGTTGCGCAGCATTTTACACCAAACTAAAAAGAATTAAAACTAAGCTAATCATTAATCATTATCAATGGATATATCTCAAAATGAACTTGCATATCTTAGAGAAGATTCTCTAAAATTTCTACAGAAAAATTGATGAAATAAGAAAGGGAAGAAAAAAATCAATCCATTAGGATATTACCTTAGCTATTTTATAATGAAGAGAAAACAGGTAAGTAAATATATTTGTTAAAAAACAATAAATTCCTCGCTTTACTAACAAGACAGTAATTTTTATTGCCAATTATGTCTAAACTATATTTATTTTTTTTAAGTTAGAAAAAAAAAATTGTAGTCACTCAAAGCGAATTGATATCATTGAAAAGATAATTTTTTGAATTTTTCAGATGATATAAAATCATTTTTGCTATATTATTTCGGAGATTATCAAAGGAAAGACAAGCAGAAATTTTGTGGTTTTATTAATTAAAATTTCGAAAAAAAAAGGTAACCAGGGTGCATATTCCGATCCTTCAAAGTATTTATGCTAAATTTCGTACCTGAAGCTGGACAGCGATCTGTCCTGCAGAGCATCAACACACCTTCTCCTTTATTATTAGTTATCCATGGATTGTAAATAATTTTTGTGTATGAAGTAAATAATAGGCAAATATTACTACTAGACCGCGCAACCTCTTTCTGAAACAAGACTGTGTCTAATAGTTTATACAAACTCTACAGTTTGGCGATACAGTCATTTCAATTTTATTCTCAAGCTAAAACTATTCTTATCTTTCAAAAACATTCAATAGTTAGTAATAAAGCGAAAAAGCAATATCTGTTTTGATTAATTGGGAACTTTATTAAAATATTAACTTTGATTTTCTAATTTGTTATTTCTGCAGATGGTTATATAAAGGAAAAACTTCATTACAAGTTGATATTTCAAACTATGTGAAAAATTTATTAAAATTAAAAGAGAAAAAAATTACTTTGGAAATAAAGATGGGCATTACTGAAAAGCCTAATTTTTTTGAATTTTAAAATTGGTGTACAAATTCTTTCATTTTAACAATAATATTCTCAGGTTATTGAGGAAAAAAATGCGGACATTTCAATTGTTATCAATTAATTACAAAATCTAATTAAAATCGTAGAAGCCCACAATTTCAATTAGAATCTCCAGAAAATGCTGATACTCACTTGGCTCCCTTAACAAAGTGATTTTAAACTAAATTCAGTGTAACTGGATTTAACCCAGCATTCTTTTATTGCAACAACCTTGCGTGTTCTGTCATTCGTCTACCATGAGCGTTCCTTGGAGTCAAGATAACTGTCCATGTCATGTAAACATTTAATTGAACATCGTCGGTGCCACTTCGATTTCTTATTCTATACAAAACATTCATTGATTTCAACTAAAAGTGGCGGCAGTTTACCCCAGCAACAAAAATAAAGCTTTTGATCATAATCATTCAGCTCATGGATATTCTCCCATAACTTGCTTCTTGAGGATAGAGATTTCAAAATTTCACAGAAAATTGATGAAATAAAGAAGGGAAGAAAAATCATGGCAATTAGATGTACCTTAGCTTTTAACAATAGAGAGAAACAGGTAATTAAATATTTGTTAAAAACAATAAAAATTTCTCGACTGAACAATGAAAGTATTTTATTGCCAATTATGATCTAAACTATATTTAAAATTTTTAAAGTTGAGAACAAATGTATTACTGTCAACCAATTGATATCATTGAAAGATAATTTTTGAATTTTCAGATGATAGTAAAGATCATTTTATTGTACTAATATTTTCACGTTATCAAGGAAAGACAACATTTTTTTCGGTTTTTATTAAATTAAAATTTCGAAAAAAACGGCTCCGAGTGCATATTCTCGATCCTTCAAAATTTGTGTGTCTAAATTTCATAGCCAGGACAGCGTCTGCCTGTAGAGGCATCAAGCACACCTTCTCCTTTATTATTAAGTAGTGCCATGGTGCAAATAATATTTTTGTGTATGAAGTAAATAATGATATGGCAATTAACTACTAACGCCTGGCGACTCACTATGCAACGTTTGTCTTTTACGACCTAGCAGTTGGATACATGATTTCAAATTATTAATCTAGTAAACATTCTTATTTTATAATTCCATGATTTAATCAAAACAGTATCATTTTAGATATACTTACAGTAAAATATGGTAACTGATATTCTGAATTTGTATTTAAGTATAATGGTAAAAGGCAACTTCATTACACCGTTCATTCTCCACTATTCCTAGAAATTCTCAATAATCAAAAACAGAGTGCCGAATATAAACATTATCCTGAAATGCTAATTGCTCTGTGAATTTTACTTTCATGTGTAAGATTCTGTTAACTATGCTCGTTATAGAAATAATGCGCATTCTATTTATCAACTATTAAAACCTGCATTAAATGTATGCAGCAGATTTTCAATTAGAACTCTGCAAAAATGGACTCATGAAAACATGGCAACATAATCGATTCTAACTTAAATTATTCGTAGGATAAATAATATCTTTAACGGAGACACGGTTGTTCAGTTCATTGTCTGAATGGCAAACTAATGATCAATAATGAACATGTCATGCAACATGTTTAGATATTCAGTCCAATTATGCTTATCAAGTACAAACGTCATTTGAAATATTAAAATGCGGCTTTCACCAGCAACTGAAAACGATTTGAAAAATTGTTAATCATATGATACTAAATGATATATCTAATGATTGTAAATTTGCAAATATATTTCTAAAATTTCATTAAAAAATTGAAATAGAAAGAAGAAAAAATAATCTTGGATGATACTAGCTATACATATGAAAAGGTAATTGTATTATTTCGTTACAAAACAATAAAATTTTGCTGCAGTCAACTTTCTGTGTATGTCTATTATAGTTTAAAACCGATTTTCTTAATAGTTAAAAAATTAGAGTAATCTGTAATTAACATTGTGAAGAAATTTTAATTTCAAGATATACAAGATCATTACGAGTTGCTATCATTCCACCTCAAGGAGTAACATTGTTTCGTTATTTAAATTGAAAAACCCGAATTATGTTCCGATCTAAGTATATCTGATGGCATCAGGCGGGATCTGCCTTACGAGCGATTCAACTTACATCATTCTCCTTTATTATTGAGTAGAGCATGAATTATTAAACTTGAAATAATTCAATATTACTGCACGGCTGGACCGAATTTCG
The DNA here is from genome assembly GCA_013235015.1 of Araneus ventricosus. Taxonomy (NCBI): domain Eukaryota; kingdom Metazoa; phylum Arthropoda; class Arachnida; order Araneae; family Araneidae; genus Araneus; species Araneus ventricosus. The sequence goes on from BGPR01019888.1 coordinate 4,076, forward strand.
CAGTAACAGTTCATAAGGTTACGCATTATATCTTGTAACACACAATTTGCTCAGTTGATTTAGCAACTTTTGAGTGGTTCTGTTCTGAATCATGTCTACAAGTAAGAGTCAGCAAATGAAATCAAAATATACCTTCATGTAAGATTCAGTTATTGATGCTGGTTTAGACCATTTTAACTTTTACTCCGAAAATGCTTTACATTAGATGGCTGTCAATTTTTTGCTCAGATATTTGCTAATCTAACTTGTTGAAAGGATAGGAAAAAAGCATTATTCCTTATTAATAAAATCAATCATATTCCGTTATGTCTCAGAGATCTTTTACGAGGTTCTCACATAAAAATTTATATAATAGAAAAGCTAAAGTGACTTTTAAATCTTATTACAGCTAACTTTCTTGAAGCTTATAAGTATAGAGCTTACGCATTCAAAATCTTACTTTAACATCGGTTCTAGCAATTGCGTTACATGAATATGTTGAAATATAAGGAAAGGTACTTTTAAATATAAAATAGAAAAGATTTACCAATTTCTGTATCATGATTCTTTTTCTGTTAGATGTGACACATATTTTTCGTAACTTCTTAGTTGGTATATGGAAGCCGATTTCCTAAGTTCTTAGATTAAAAGTTGTAATTTAAAAAACAGTCACTCCACTCAAATATTTTTGCGCAATATCTCTTACTCTATCCAAGTCTTACTTACACTTAATACACAACACATATCTTTATTAGTGAGATAATAAAACGAATTGTTAGTAATTGCACTCATTCAAGCGGTCAAATTTAAGATTTTCAGAAAATCGCAAAGAGAGAGAAGAAATGGAACTCTATTCTGGTTTATATTATATTTTCCCTGATTCCTTATAATGGACAAAATGTTGTGTTATTATTCTTAAGCAAGTGTAAGCTTTATATCTATTTCTCAATTTAATTCACTTTGTCTAGGTTTTAGATAAGATCAATTCAAAAATTCTCTAAAATTCTCATTTATCCTATTTAGAATTTGTCGTATAGGGTTGAAATTTCTTTTAAATTCATGAGCGATAACTTAGAAAATCTTTTTTAACCCACATATTTTAAGATTAAACTACAGAAACTATATTTTCTTTATAAACTTAATTGCCCTGCCTTTGTTTCTACTATTTGTATGCAGATAGGGAAATCTATGTAGCTTAAAAAACCAGTAAGTGATTTCTGCAGCAATTTTTGAATTAGAATGAGAAAGAATAAATCTTCATTGCATATACTGCGATTGAAGCAGTTTAAAATTTATTCATTGAAAAAAAGATAATAAAAAATTAAAATTAATTTATTATCATACCTTTCAAGCACAATCTTATAAATGACTTAAAGCAACGTGTTATGAGATACAGGTATCGACTAACATAATATGGAAAATAAAAAAATGGAATCTTTTCTGTTTATAAATGCGATGAGAATTCACGAAAAAGATGTATTAATCTTGCTACACTTCTGAACAAATTACGTTATAGATGCTAGATTCAATTCTCTAAACTATCCAGAGAGATTGATACTATTAAATTGGTATGTTTAAATGGGGCCAGATACTACAAAAATCGTTTACAGGCCTTCTAGATTGCGAAAAATAAAATTATTTCTAAGCACTTATCTAATTCATCTAACTGCTTATGCGTGAGCATACACGAAATACTATTCTTTACAACCCGATCAAACATCAGTGTTTACCAATCTCAAGTGACATGAGCAATTCATGCAAGAGTGAATAATAGCATTTGCTTATGAAGAACATAATTTTTAATTAATTTGAAAAATTTCAGGTCTGATTATCTACCTTAGTAAACTTTAGATAAACAAGTGATAAAATACAGTAGAAATGTATTAAAAAGAGCGTAGAAAGGAACAGACCAAGGAAAGATTCAGACGATATCTGACGAATTATACAAAGTTTTAGGACTAGATAGCAAACAGGAGTTGAACTTTATTTATAGCTAAGAGGTGATCCAAAATCAGAAAACTCTTCCGAGTTGCTGCATTATATCAGATTTATACGTAATTATAAACGCACATATAACCTTTATCGTACAACGTCAGTTGTTTACAATGCCGCCACATCCTACCGTTATTAAGTACGTTATTATTTTATTTTGTATTGTACTAACATTTAGTAAGGCTGAAACGTATAATTTCCGAGTGGGAGCCGCAACAGTTTTGCGAGCAGACCAGAATAAATGGCTATAGGTGATTCCAATTCAGACGAAGTAGCACGATTGTGGTATGACGACCATTGCCATATTGGCCATGGAATTGTGATGATTGCGTTTTCGAATAGCCTTGATATAATTCCACTATTTGCTATGTCCATAGATATAAAATTACAAATAAAGGACCAAGAAATTATACTTCAGAAAATTCTCTTTCACACTGCTCTCGGGGAATGTTAAAGTTGCATACTGTTTGCAACGTGTATACCCTAGATTATGTTTTTTTTTGGCACCATGTTGCACAGACTATTTTATCCCAGATATATTTTTATCTCGTAAAGAATTTACTTCATGCTGCTCTTATGTGAAGTGATCATGTTGCATACTTTTGCAATGTTAAATATAGATAAAATAGAACCACCTTAGCCCAATTTTACTTGAGAGGGTTCTCTTTCGCTTATCTCGGAGAATGCTTATGTTGCAACGTATAAATATATAGATTAGATTTTTGGCACCGTGTTTATACAGACTATTTTATCCCAAATATATTACCTGTAGTTAATTTACTTCATACTGCTTATGGCGAATGATCTGTTGCATACTTTTTGCAATGCTGTAAATATAATTAAAATGAACCACAAGAACCAATTTTACTTGCAGGGGTTTCCCTTTCACATTCTCCGGGAGAGATGATTAAGGTTTAGCTGCTTTGCAACGTATAAATATATAGATCAGATTTTTTGGCGTCGTGTTTGTACAGACTATTTTATCCCAGATATATTTTCACTGTAAGTAAGATTTACTTCTCTATGGTGAAGATAAGTATATTTCACACTTTTTTGCAGTGTACAATCTAATTAAAAATAGAACCACAGAACCAATTTTAGCTTGGAGGAATTCTCTTTCACGTGTACTCTCGGAGAATGATTAGTTTTGCATACTGTTTGCAACGTATAAATAGATCAAGATTTTTTGGCATAAGTGTTGACAGCTATTTTATCCAGATATATTTTTTACATGTAAGTTAATTTCACTTCATGCTGCTTATAGCGAATGATATTGCATACTTTTTTTGCAATGTGTGAAATATAATTAAAAATAGAACCACAAGACAATTTTACTTGCAGGGTTTCCTTTCCGTTGTTCTCGATGATTAAGGTTCATACTGTTTGCAACGTATAAATATATAGATCAGATTTTTTTGTCGTGTGTTTGTGACAGACTATTTTATCGATATATTTCACTGTAAGTTGATTTACTTCATCTGCTTATGGTGAATAGATTATGTTGCATACCTTTTTGCAATGTGTAAATATAATTAAAAATAGAATCCCACCAGAACCAATTTGACTTGAGAGGAATTCTCTTTGCTGTCTCGAGATGGATTAATTTGCATACTGGCTGACACGTATAAATACTATAGTCAGATTTTTGGTCAGCCGTGTTTGACTGACTATTTTATCCCAGATATATTTTTTGCACTGGTTAATTTACTTCATGCTCTATGGCAATGTCTGTTGCACTTTTGCAATGTCGTAATAATTAAAAAATAGAACCACAGAACCAATTTTACGCAGGGGTTCCCCTTTCAGTTCTCGGAGAATGATTAAGGTTGCATACTAGTTTTGCAACGTATAAAATATAGATCAGATTTTTTGGCGTGGATTTGTACAGACTATTTTATCCGATATATTTTCCACATGTAAGTGAATTTACTTCAGCTCTGCTTATGGTAATGATTATATTTATCTTGCAATGTGGAATATAATTAAAAAATGAACCACAGAACCAATTTTACTTGAGAAGGAATCTCTTTCGACGCATTTCTCAGGAATGTGGTAAGTTTCATACTGTTTTCAATATAAATATAAGATCAGAATTTTTTGGCGCCGTGTTTGTACAGGCTATTTTATCCCAGATATATTTTTTACTGTAAGTTATTTCATACTGCTTATGGCAGATGACTCATGTTGCATACTTTTTTTTACAAGTGTAAAATATAATTAAAATAGAACCACAGAACCAATTTTACGTTGCGAGGTTCCCTTCACGTTGTTCTCGAGAGAATGATTAAGTTTGCATACTGTTTGCACGTATAAATATAGAATCAGATTTTTTTGGCGCGTGTTTGACAGACTATTTTATCCAGATATATATTTTACTGTAAGTTAATTTACTTCATGCTGTATGAATGATCATGTTGCATACTTTTTTGCAATGTGTAAATATAATTAAAATAGTTAACCCAGACCAATTTTACTTGCAGGGGTTCCCTTTCACGTTGTTCTCGAGAGGAATGATTAGGTTGCATACTGTTTGCAACGTATAAATATAAAGATCAGATTTTTTTGGCGCTCGTGTTTTAGTGAACATTTCCAAATATATATTTTACTTAAGTTATTTCTTCATACAGTATGGCGAATAGTCATGTTGCATACTTTGCAATGTAAAATATAATTAAAATAGAACCACAAATAATTTTACTGCGGGGGGTTCCCTTTCACTTGTTCTCGGAGAATGATTAAGGTTTGCATACTGTTTACGCGTATAAATATTGAATCAGATTTTTGCGTCGTTTTGTACAGAACTATTTTATCCAGATATATTTTCACTGTAAGTGAATTTACTTCATCTTTGCTTATGGTGAATGATTATGTTGCATCGTTTTGAATGTAAATCTAATTAAAAAAGAACCACAGAACAATTTTCATTGAAGAATTCTCTTTCAGCTGTTCTCGAGAATGATTAAGTTTGCCCTGTTTGCAACGTATAAAGTATATAAGATCAGATTTTTTGGCCAATGTTTGTGTACCTATTTTTATCCAGATATATTTACTATAAGTGAATTGACTTCATTCTGCTTATGGTGAATGAATAAAGAAACTGCACACTTTTGCAAATAGAAATTAATATCATCCAACAAGTGATTCCCCTTTAAATGCATGATAAATCAATTTTTCCAGGTTGTTTTATGTTGTATATTATTTGGTACGTTATATAAAGGCAGGTAAATTCTTTCTGTATACTAATAATCATACTAGACTAAGTACTTTAGTATTTCCAATGAGCACAAGCGTAGGTCAGAACTCGTAAACAGTTTCGGGCGTTGGCGAGAGAAAGCGAGCAGGGGGCGCAGCCCCCTAGTTGTTTGTAAAACTTTATGCAAATCTGAATGGAATTTTAGCAAATTTAAGCATTAAAAATTATATTTTAATCTCTAAGGTCACGAATAAATTTTAAAAGATACTATATGATGTGAATCCACTTTTTTCTGAGCCCAGAGTTAACCTAATGTAAATTTGGCGTTACTGAGTAAGTTTTAAAAACTATATGTGATCTCACTCATAAAATTGGAGAAATTAACAACTGAAAATTTTACATTAGACTGACCTTATATTGAAATTCGTTCTTATTTATCAGTAAGTCAAAATGCAAGTCTGAATGAGTGTACATTTTTAAATAGTAATAATAAGAAAACGACGTATATTTTTCATATAAATTCTGTTTAATTCGTATTAAAACAGTCTTCATTACGTAAAAATGAGACTTAGATTTATTTATCATTGTTTATAAAGAAAACAATGTTTTTCTAAAGTCTGGACTCATATTTCTACGACTTTTTTTGAAAACATTTCACCTTTAAATCCTTATACTAACAGGGAAGCAAAAGCGATGCCACGTGAAATAAAAACATGAAACAATTTTCTTTAATAAAAATCGTTTGGACTTTCTTTCTTTATTCTCTCTGAAAACTTTTCATTTATAGAACTCTAAGATGTATTTTATTTTATGACGGCGTGCTCCAGCCAGTTCAGAATCTAATTTTTGTAACAAAGTTTTTTGTACTCGCCAGAGAAGTTAACACAGTGCTTTTTTTCACAAGAAAAATATTGTTCTATGACGCACCTTTGGGAGAAACTGCGAGAAATAAGTCGCTCTTTCTTGAGCAAAAATACAAAACCTGGTGTCCTTATGCTTTGAGTAAACAGGGCTGAAATTTTGCTCTAATAAAATATTTCTGTATTATTGAATAAAACAGAAGTATACTTATGGGGGAAAGTGTTCTTTTTATTCCATTGTAAGACGCTAAGACAAGAAAAAGCCGCAACTTTTCGTGGTATGTTCTCGCTGGAATTGAGAGCAAAGCGGATAGTTCATTCTTTTATTTTGTTCGAAAGGTAGAACTTAAGGATTTTAATTTTAGTGTTTGGAGACAAAAATAAGGATTGGCTGAAAAGAATTTTGTCTTGGAATAAAAGCTATGCTTAAGTTTTAGAACTTTATAATAAAAATTGTTATTAATGACATTGACAAAGAAATATAAAATTTAACTCATTTAAAATAAAAATTAATAATTATGAAAAGTTAACTGAAATTTTTTTTCATTTGATAGTTCGAAAAAGACATGTTTAATTGAGAGACACTTTATGTGGGTAACTTCCCCTTGATGATTAGTGTAAATTCATTGCTGTTTGATTTAATGAAAACTAGTACGAAGGCGAAGACTTAAAAAGAAAATTGGAAGAACGCCATAGAAAAGAAATTAAATTAATTGAGTTTGGTAATCTAAAGTGAGCCAGAAATAAAAACTAAAAGAAGAAAATAACTTTTTAAAATTTGAAATCATAAAAATGAACTGTCACAAGCTTCCTAACCCGAATAATTATGTTTCCATCTCCTATACATATACTGTTCTTAATATTTCCTCATGTATCATCTGAAATGAAAAAACGATATTGATCACAATCTTCTTAATTGTATAAAATATGTGATCCACAGATCGAGCATCTGGACAACCAAATCATTACACTAAACGAAGATTTTTCCTAGAGGTTGTGATAAATAAGCATCTATTACATGTTGAATTTCAAAATCTATAATTATTCATCATCTACTATTTGTTTCTTCTTGGAATTAGGGGATCACGGCCTTTGTCTCTGCAGATCCCATATATAACCCATTTAAAGTAAAATAAATTTAATGGACTTCATATTTTCACAATTTATTTAAAAAAAAACCAACTATGTGTTTCGGGTTTTCTTCCCATGAGCGGATATAGCTCAAAGTTTGCTACAAAAACATTTCTACAACAACTTGGCGAGATCTTGGCGAATCTAACAGAAGCTTGGGAACTACGCCAGGGCATGCTAAATCTCCCAAGATATGCCAACGCATAGCAACAAATTGAAATGACTGTTCGTGTAACATTCGCCTTAAATTGGTAGCGATTATCGATTGACTAATTTCAAATTTGGATTTTACAGTTGCTATTTAACTACTAAAAACGGCTGCAATCTAGAAGTTGGTACACACTCTTAAAACGCTGCCCACCAAAGCAAGACGTTGGCCGCTGCATATCTTTGGAGCCAAGTCGCCAAAGCCAATACAGGTAATACCTGTATTAGTTTTGGCGACTTGGCTCCATTTTAATGTACCAACTTCTGTGTGTACCAACTTCTAGATTTCAACTCTAAAAATATGATAAAATTTGCTTCTTTTAATCGATCATATTTTTTTTTCATTTTTCTCCGGTTCAATGAGCTCTGTCTACGAGTGAATTTTTAAATGCAGTTAAACCATAATTATTTATTTCAACCGGTACTATTCTGTTAGTGGTGTCCCATTTGTCGCCAAGCTTCAATGTTCGCGATATTCCTTGAGTACTAATATTCATCGTTGAAATTTGGTGATGTGAATTATCGCAAAAATTTGGCAGGTTTCTGTCTGGGTCTCCACTAATCGAATAGTAACCTTCTGATAAGAATATGACAATTCTGCATTTTGAAATGACGAATATATTGAGTTTTCAGAATAGACAAAACCCATTACTAAAAACAGTTTGAAGTCAGTTAACCATTTCTTTATTTTTTAAGTATCCTAAGGAAATTTTTTGATTTGCAATATGTTTAGTTGAAGAAAAAAAATGTAGTGGAATTCCGTGCCTGGTGGAATGCGTCTCGAAGGCTGTAAATGTGCTTTTGGTTTGCATCTTAGCTGCTGCCGAACTAACCGAAAAGAACCAGAGTTCTGAACAATACAGTCTTATTCATTCATTCTTGAGTTACGTTTCTTCTTTTTATCCTTTATCCAAGTAGGTATCATTTTCTTCACGTTTTCAATAATGTTGTTCAAAGCATATAAACTAAAATCTTCCCTTTTATAAAATCTATCCGGATATAAGAAACGCATTGCTTTCAAAATCAATTCCACATCTCCTGATTCATTCTGAGAATCTTCACTGAAGTTAAATGGCACACCCATGGAAGCACTCATTATTTCATCTGCTCTATACGCAGATTTCTTCTCACAAATTTCTTCCACATTTAAGCCTGACGCTTTTTCGTAACTAGACTCTGCGTTTAACCTGATATTAGCATTCACCACGAAGAAAGCATCGCCTTTGAAACCTTTTGGCGAATCTAAGAAATCAGAGCTTAAGCTGTACCTTGGCGATTCTATACGATCTTCATTCGCCAGAACCAACGCCATGGCATCTTTTCCCGCATAACAGTGAAGTTGGTGACCGGTTGCGCTTTCAAAATTGAATCCAGAGCAAACTCTAGGGGTAAAGATGCGAATTTCATACTTACATGATGATATTTGTTGCAAGAAAAACACATCTTCTTCTTTAGATTGTCTGCAGAAGTACCAGACAATCGTTTGGATATCTTGGTTAGATGTGCCACAAATCTTCTTGCCTATGAAATGGCGCATAAAAAAGGTTTGCTTGCCTTTACCCCAAAATCCTTCTAAGTTCTTTTCCTTGTAATTATCAGTATAACGCATTCCCAGGATATTACGAGTAAAATTGCGGTTGTGAATTCGGTAGATGATGTGTGGGCACACGAGAAAAGTCCATTGTGATTGTCTAAATAAAATGCATGGCATAGCATTGATTCTTTCAGTTAACACACTGATGTCTGGGTAGATGATATTTCGCGCAAATAGTATTTCTTCTTCACTTGGCAGGTCACACAGGAATTTTTCACCGAACATTACCATAGGGAAAATTTCACTAGGAAAATTTCTAGGCGTCTTTTGAGTCAGCATGACGCCGTATTTTTGAAACGGCGCTTCTACATATTCTGCTCCTTCAATGGCGAGACATAATACAAGGTGAAAAATAATTACTGAATAAAACCTTTTCATTTCTTGATTGGAAAAAGTGAATAACGGATTCGTGTAAATATAACCAAAAGAATTAAGTTACGTTGCCTAAATATGCCTTGAAACTTAGAACACAACACAGCTTATCAAATCACGTTAGAATTAATTTCAATCATAACATCTGATCATTTCTCTGCTTTCACCAGCACTTCATACTATTTTCTTGTTATTTAACTAGAGTTACTACTGTAATTTAAGGATTTAATATCCATTTACTATCCAAGCTCCTTTGTGCAAAAGCTTGAAACAATTTATTGTCTATCCGTTTACGGAAGAAAAAACATTAAAACAATTTAGATGATAAATTTTCAAGAATGAAATAAATTAAGCTTCTACTAAAGTTTTCATTATTAAAGCCATAAAGATTTTCATTTAATATAAAACACAAACAAATGCCCTGCTTCATTGCATATGTGGCAACAGTTCAAAACAAAAAGAGTTACTACTTGGCGCGCTATTTCTTCTTCTAATAAAGGAGAATGTGTGAATTTTCAAACTTTAATTAATTAAAAATTAAGCGGAATTTTGTCGTTTTTGCTTAATAAATCCGAAAAATATTACAGCACAAAATTAATTTTTGCACCATCCAAAAATGCAAAAAATTACTTTTCAATGATATCAATTAAGTTGCTGTAAAATTTTTCTCTAATTTTAATAAATTTTTAAAAATATTTTTAGGCAAAATTTGCAACAATACTTTTCTTTGTTGCAAGGAAATTCAAACCGTTTCCATTGTTTAAACAAATATTTAACTGCATGTTTCTCTTCCACTGTTGAAAGCTAAAAAATTTACTTTCCTTTTTATTTCATAAATTTTTCTGGGAATTCTGTAAAAGAGTCCTTTAAGATAGTTAGTGTATTAACAAATAACATCCAGTCCGCTGAAAAATGTTTTCATTCTTTTTATCAGCATGTGAAGTTGGCGCCGACAGGATGAAATTACATGCTACATGACGCAGACAGCTAATGGACTTCATTAGGGACGCTCATGCAGACAATGAACAAGACAAGTGCAAAGCCACTAAAAGAGCATGAGCTAACTGTCTACCACAATTTAAAATGACTTTAGGGTTGGAAAGAGAGATTTACAGATATTCTTATTAACTATCGGGGCAGGTGATGCCACCAATTCCGACCTTGATGACAAACTTGGCGACCATATTCCTGACTTGGCAGCAAATTTGACGACTTTGGAGACAAAATGAAGGTCCTCAAAAATACTAGAATTTTCTCTATATCTCTCTTAGGAACAGAGATATACAGAATGTACTAGATGATTCCATGTGACGCCACATCCTGGTATAAATACTCAGAGGTACTGGACGACTGAGAATATGCTTGATCGATTGGGATCGTCTTTCGCATGCGAACGCCTTTGGAATTTCTCTTTGGAGTTTTATCAGCAGTGTGAGCTAGTAAGCTGTTAGACGCTGTGCGATATTGAAAGTTATGTTGCTGTTATTATTAGTGAATTACTGTCTGTTTCTATTGATAATTTGTGCAAGTGGTGTTTTTCCTGTTATCTGCGCTTCGTGTTTTCAGGAATTTTCGTCAATAAAGCGTCGTTCTCCATTACCTGCCAGTTGGACTGTTTTTACCCTACACACAGGGGACGATTTGCTTAACAATATCAAGTTATGCATAAGAGATTCAATTGAAATTATATTCCCGGCGAACAAGGTGGTCGCCGAAGGCGACTACTGCCCAATAATCCTCGCTAATTAAATTTGAAATAAATTTTAAATCTTGTAAAAGAGAAAAGTACGTGAAATACAACGTGCAATGAGATATTAGATAAAATGTCCGTTTGTTTCTCATGTAAGTAGAATTCATTTTTAATTAATTTCATCATTCGTGTGTTACGTGGTCAAAAAAGAATAGAAACGAGTTACAAAGTTTTTGTCTAAGAGAGAATATAAACAAGATTTTACATCCATTTTTCTAAAAAATGTTTGCGTAACATTCACAAAAATTGATTTTTTTAAAAACCATTAGAAAAGTTTCTTGCTCATACGAAAATATTATCTTAACTGAGTTATTTCGTAGCAAAATGGGATATTCTTGCCTGAAAGAAATACATTGTATTTTAATTTGATACTTTTAGCTAAAACAGCTTTAAATTTAATCAGCGGTAGTGTTCTCATCCCGAATTTCTCGTATAATTACACAAAGCTTCGATATGCAATGAAGCGAGTATACATTTTCAACCCCCTCCCTTTGGCCGATTTTGTCCATAATTTGATGTACATATACAATTTTGTTTCAAGAAAATCAATTTCAATTTATCAAGCTTCTGCGTTGTTGTGTCATCATGGTCAAATGCACATGAAAAGACGAAGAAACAGATTGTCTAACGTTGACAAACTTAACCCAATATCTGATACCAGAATTCATATTCATCCATCTAGCTTATTTCATTTTTTCTAGCTTTCGCGTTCACCTTCGCACGAATAGAGAAACTGGAAGACAGTCATTTCATTGACGGTGTTGGTGTATTTTTGGTTTTTAGGAAATTTGTATGTTTAAGGTTAAATACTTATTCTTGAAAGTTCCTACAGATGGCGGTATATGTCTTGGCTCCTCCCCTCGTTTATTGTACACTTGTGCCTGACTGACTTAAAAGCAGGTTCCATGAGACGAGATTTGTTATGGTGTTATTAGTGTGTTGTATTAGTTATTATTATGTACTGTATGATCACTGCACGCTCGTTATAAGCGGCAATCAATGCAATCTGTTCCTGTACTATACCCTGTGAGTTTGTTATGCCAATGAAGAAAGAAAAGCAACCAGCCGAGTTGTCTTTGACTCCGGCACGATGCATCTAAACCTAAACAGACGGGTTTAGTCCAAAATCCCAGGTAGCACACCATGTTGCACATTATTGTTCAATATTGTTCGTAGTGTTGTAGAATATCACATAATATTATATAATATTGTACAATAGTATTATAAGATTGTTATATTCTACAATATTAAATAATATTATGATATTGTACAATAGTATTATAAGATTATGTTATATTCTACAATATTAAATAATATTATGATATTGTACAATATTTTATAATATTGTGTGATATTCTACAATATCATATAATATTGTACAATATCATAATATTATTTAATATTGTAGAATATAACATAATATATACAATGTTGCGAATATTGTTGAATATCGTACAACAGCGGTTCCCAACCCATGGGTCGCGACGCACTTGTGGGTTTCCGATAGGTATTAGTGGGCCGCAAAACGCACTCAGGGGATCTTCAAGATTCTTCACTCGTTTTTTTCTTTATAGAACAATAAATTTTTAATCCTTTGACAGTAGGTTTTACTAACTACTGACATCTACGTGCATGTAATATATATATAAAAATATATGTATTTTTATCCCAGGTAGCACACAATATTCTCTAATATCTTAAAATTCGAAAAAGTAATATGATATTTCTGTGCTACTCTGGGGATATTTTGCTTGTATATTTAGTTAGTGGTCTTCAAAATATTTTTTACAGAACAAGAGGTAGGCACAATCAAAACGGTTGGGAACCGCTGTCGTACGATAGTGTAAATATCTTTGTGCTAAAGGCCATGTGGTACTGATTTACAATTTTAGTAATAAGAAAATATACCGAATCGAGAGATAGACTTCTCGTAGATTTCCGTCTACTGGACGTCTGTCTGTCCTCATTTTTCTTCTCTCATAATCTGAAAAAAACATCTATACAATTTTGTTGTAAAGACTGAATACCGAATTTCATCCAGTCAGCTTATTGTGTTTTTGGTTTATCGCGATCACCAACCAACAAACAGTGAGACGTAATTCCAAAAAAGTTTTTTTTTTTTTTGGGGGGGGGAAGGCAGAATTCGGAGAGTTGTAAAACGTGGATATTCATCAAAATTTTATGACGATAACAGTTTTTTTATTTTGTATACTTTGTTATCTGATGAAAGATGAAAAAACTCTAACGTCAGTATAACGAACTCAACAAAACACCAGTTTTCTGAGGAATGCCGCCCGAACAAGAAAATATTAAATTAAATAAAAACTCTTTTTAAAAGCGCGAAATTCCCCCAGTTTTTTTTATGTGAAAAAACATTCTTACGTGCTTCTTTCATCTTAGAAAGCTACCATTTCTGACAGTAAGTAAGAAATGTATGTGAAATTCTTAAATATATTTATGAAAATTGCTTTAGAATGGTTCGCGTCATAAAATATTCATGCTTCATAACAATCTGACTAATGTAACAAAGAGTTTCATATTTACATCACGTTCAAAAAATCAAAAAAAGAATACTTTTGTTTTTTTCACACTTCTTTGCGCATTCTGATTACCTAGTTTGCATATGCTAATGAAAAAAACATGAGACGTTTCCGGAAAACGGTAATAAGAAAAAGGGAAAATCGACACGGTGTTTGCCTTGCACCGGAATAGCACAAATAATTTCATTTTTAAAATGGATTTAAGAACACGCGCAGCGATATGTTTTACATTAGTATATTTCTTCTACAGAATAAACAGCTTTATTTGTAGGTACAAAGTCATAATGAACCATGACAAAAATAATTAAGCCTACTGTTGGCCTGATGGGTTAAAACATGTCATTGCTGAGGAACAAGAAATAAGGAATGCAGGTTAAGGATTCTTTCCTCTGGCTGTGCTTTATAGTCCAGTCATTGAAGGTTAAGGATTCTTTCCTTTGGCTGTTCTTTATCGTCCAGTCAATAAAGGAAAGATAGAAAAAAAGAATGGTGTAGTTTTGAAATTTGGCACATTTATTGCAGGTAGTGTCCTAAACAACATACTAAAAGTATGCAAGAGTGGGGTGCGCGAGGGGTACAGGGGGGTTAAAGGGGCATTTTCAGTTTTTCTTAAATATCTCGAAAACTATGATGAAATAATTGAATATATATGAAATTTGACCTATCCTTATGGACGTACAAATTTCGAGCCACTTACAGCACCGAAGAACGCCAGCAAATTCGATATTCGAGTACAAAAATTCGATACAAAGTACATTGCTTCTTATGATAAGATAAAGATCATAATTTCAAATTTTCCTATATGCAATTAAAACTTACCTATACACAATTCCTTCATTAATTGCTAAATAACATTAAAATAAAATAATAATAGCAAAGAAAATAGGGTGGGGGAGACTACAAGAAGCCACAAATTAACACTGTTCCATACAACACACTTTACACACTGCTTCATAAGATAAAGGTTAAAACAACCTAGACACAATTTCAAATTTTCGTATACACAATTTCAAACCTTCCCATACAAAATTTCTTGATTCATAACTAATGACATTAAAATAAAATAATAATAAATAAAATAAGTAGAAGAAAAAAAGAATACAGGAAATCACAAATTAAAACGGTACCATACAACAAATAAAAAATAAACAAAGAACACAGTCGCGGCTAGCATATAGGGGCGAGTATTTACAATAAATAGTTAAAATATAGAAAAAAAACCCCATATATAATAGCAAAATAAAAAATAGTAAATGTATCATAAACAGCTGGAGTCATTTAAGACAAATATAACAAAAGGAGATTGTAAAATATGGCCAATTAATTTAACATATTAACAATTTATTAACAAAGGGATAGCAATAAAATGAAATCTCTACTGAAATGCAGTGGACAATAAAAGCAGCTGCGATTTGAGAAAATATTTGAAATTATGAAATCATTTCGCGTAAAATCACAAAACTTCTCTTTCTTAAAGTAATGGGGTCGGCATATACTCAAGTGAAGCTGGGCATTTACAAGAAAGCTAGGCTAGGCCATTTGTCCCAAGAACTGGTTTGTATTCTACTCATTCCAGTCTAAAGCAGGCCATTCATATCTCTTCCAAAATGCAAATTTTGGAACGTAACGTATTTTTGGAACGTAAAAGCAATCGCCAAGGTCGAAAACCTATGAAATTTAGAACAAATGATTAGAACCGATGGAATTCCAACCAAACCAAATTCTAGCCCTTCATGAGCCGATTCTTTAGGTGGGACCCTTAGTGAGGGTAGTCGCCACAGCAAACGATTTGACTTGATTGGGACTTCGCGACGAGGCTACCCTTATTGGAAATCCGCTGAGTGGGGAAAATAGGGACGGATCGAAGAGCAGCTGTAGAGGGGGAGAGAAGACCGCTCTCCCCTATTGCCAGCGCACTTTGAAACTCCAGATGAACGACGTGCCTTGATTTTTCGACTTGATTGGGTGGAAAAAGAAACCAGTATTGGCACAAATGGATGGAATGGAGTACAGATGAATTGCAGGCTTAAAATTTAATGTAAGTCATTCACGGATGTTCCAAAGTTTGTTCTGAGACACATTGTTTCAGAGAAGGTTCAAAATCGCAGACTTACTCCCACCCACACGACTCCTCCCCCAAACGGGGAATTTCCGAGTTTACTAGCCTCGTCGCGGGGTCCCAATCTTGGCAGAAGCTTTGTTTTCTCGCTACCCTCGCAACGGGGTCTCAAAAGACCATCCGGCCGACTTCAAACTATTCGGAATTCCAAACAACCAATCCATTTGCGCCAATTTTCATCAGGTTTCAACATTGATGAAAAGTTTTCCCTTCCAGTGTTCCAAAAATCTTGGAATAGAGCAGAGGTGAATGCCGCGCTTGACACATGCCAAGTGCGCCATGCCAATTCTTTTATCGAATCCATTATTCATTTTTCATGAGGCAAAAGGACGTGATATCAAGATACGGCGTAATACAACGCTTATTTACGGATCCTACTATGGGTTGAATTGAGGTCGCTTTTCATTGGCTCTCAGCGGCACGTGACGTCGCTTGCTTCCGAATGATGTTATAGGAGCGCGCTTAGTTTGGATTTAGATTTTTGTCTTAGCTATTGTATCATGGAGAAACCGAAATTATCTTTATCTTGAATTCATCATTCCCTTTAGAAATATCCAAATAATCGTAATTAAAAGATAATTTTGATTTTTGCATGATACAATAACTAAGACAAAAATCTAAATCCAAACTAAGCGCGCTCCTATAACATCATTCGGAAGCAAGCGAAGTCATGTGACGCTGAGAGCCAATGAAAAGCGACCTCAATCCAGCCATAGTAGGATCCGTAAATATGTTAATACAACGAGCAATAATTTGTTAGATGGCGAGCAGAGTTACTTTACTGATGTGACTGTGGCGTAAAATGAATTGACACCACTGTTACTATAGTTTTAATTCGATAACATTCAGTAACGTGCAACCGCAGTAAAATTACCCAACGATATCCTTCATCCTCATAAGGCTTAATCATCTTTTTGTAAAAAATTTGGAAAACTTCTTTTCTCTAACTAGAATTTAATATGCTTAGTAATTACGTCTAATTACTGCTACCACATTTCCGGAGATAGTTAAAAATAGTTAGTAGAAATATTTATGTTTATTCAAATAGTTAATTATCACTATTTAAACCGAAGTTCTCCTAGACAAAAAAAATTATGTTAAATTTTTGTATACAATACATCTAGTATGTTTCGCAAAATTTTAAAATAAATTTAAAGTTTTAGAATATATCAATTGCTTCTCTGACGCTAATGATTCGTTAATTCCCTTGATTCAAATATTTTACGAAATTTTGAAACTAATCCAAAATGTAAATAATAGGATTTACTGGATGATCGATTTATTTTAAAAATTCGGTAAGGGTAACTTTCCAATAATTACTTTGACACGATAATTCCGGCCTATAATTCATATTAGAACATCGGATACAGACTAATTCATCTTAGAATTTTATACCAGTCAGTAACTAAACGTGTTCCTAAGAAAATTAAAGCTATCCATCGAAAAGCGAATTTTTGTTACTGTTTAATGTGATTCCTGTAGTCTTTTTTCGTGAAATGTCCACTCATTGTTTTTGATATGAAAGCCTATTGTGTTTAATGCTTAGTATATAAAGGGTGTCCACTCTAAACGTAGTCCAATATCTAATTTCTAAACCGTTAGAGATAGACATATACTCTCAATTGGAAAAATGCTTTAAATGAAGTAAAGAGTTAGGGGAGAGTCACTAAATTTGGACTACGAGGACATTTTTAAATGTACAGTGATAAAGAAGTAATTTTAAGGAAAAATAAGTAGTAGAATTTTTTGCAGTTTATTCATCTTCAAAATAATGTAATTAATGTTTTATAAAATATATTTTATAGTAGGAAACAAAATAGCTTTAAGAAATAGTGACATCGGTCCAATCAAGGAATCCGGTCGCTCAGATTGAACCGCCACTTTCTTTAAGCACAATTAAAGCAAATATAGATTTTTATTCTCAATTAACACCAGCATGCAATGTATGAACCCATGTGTGACATTTTAGTATAGTTTAGATTAGTTATATTAACGTCCCGCTTTGAAACCTCAGGAGGGATATTTTGGGATGGACCTCGTAATTTTAAGCCGCGGTCAGATGACGAGGACGAAACCTGAGCTCGCACCCCTCTCTCCAAACTTTCGCACCTCACCAGCGGGAGGACGTTGTCCCATTATGTATGAGTTAACGTGCAACAGGCCCAAAACACAACAAATCTTCAGTAGAATCGGGTTTCGAACCTGGAACCCTCCGGCTCCGAGGCCGACACCTTACCACTAGGCCACCGCGGCCATATGGCATGTTATGAACTGTATCCTATCTTCTTTTGCCTTCGTTTCCTCAAAAATGACATGGGGGCCTTAGGTTTTGTTCTTTTTGATCCAACATTTGTTGGTTTTAGTGTCATTTATTGTTTTGGTTTTGACTTGTTCCACTTCCAATTTATGAGGCCTACTAATGGAGGTAACTGCTTTCTGAGCTATTCTTGCAGTTTAAGTGAATAATCCCTTTTATTCAAATTGTCCAATTTATGCAACCGTTTGTGGTCCAATCTAGACAACTTTTGGACAACAACAACAAAAAATTCTTCTAATCTTATTTTTAAACCATTTTAATAAAATTATTATTGCAAATGGTAGTCAAACAAATTTCCTAGCTAAGGATATAATAACATATTGTCCTACTTACTTTGAAACAGCGTAAGAACTTTTTGTCTTTTGATAAACTAATAAATTGATGAAACTATTACAAAAATTCGTTTGATGTGTGTACGGTGAAAACTGTCCAACAAGCAGGATAACGGAGAATGAAACTGTATTCTCGAATATTCCGGAAAACATGAAGCGCAGGTAACAGTAAGAAGACAGCACTTGCACAAATTAGCAACACTAACAGCAATTCACTAATAATAGCAGCAACAGCACTGTCAATACCGCTCGGCGTCTATCAGCTTAGTAGCTCGCACTGCGGATGAAACTCCAAAGAGAGATTCCAAAGGCGTTCGCACTCCAAAGACGATCCCAGTCGATCAACACACGTTACCAGTCTATCCGTACTTCCGCGTATTTTTAGTCTTCCTGACAAGGCGTGACGTCACATGGAAATCTCTGGAGAAATCCGGATCTCAGCTCCTATGAGAGATATCGCGAAAATTCTAGCATTTTTGAGTATCTTCGTTTTGTCGCCAAAATCGCCAAATTTGTAGCTAAGCCCCCAAGTTTATCGCCAAGGTCGGGGTCATTGGGCGACCTCTCTCGATCGTTAGTAAGAAGCTCCGTAAATGTCTCTTCCCAACCAAAAGATTAATATAGCCGGGAAGCTACATTCTATTTTCGTAACAATACCTAAATCTAAACACTTGCTGTCTAACTGTAACCATGTAGAGCTTCCTATTAAAAATGATTTTATACACCCCATCTCCATCGTTACAACATAATATGCCTATTTTACAGCCCAAATATTTAATAGAATTGGAGTTATGGTACCGGGCGGCATCTCTCTCCTCTATATTAAAATCCCGTTTTAAAGATACATGAAGGCTACTTTCGGACCGGCATTTGAACGGTAGTCAGACGGCGAGGACGAAACCTGAACCGACACGCACTCTCTAGACTTCGGCTCCACATAAACTGGAGAAAGGTTGATTCTAGAATGATAAATTCGACGACTCTCCCCATATATTATTTGTTTGAGTGAATAAATGCACTTCTGAAAAAGTTGCAGTCTAAATTTTTATACAGTCCCCCCAGTCATATTTAGTAAAATATTCTTGACACACTAACATGTTGGACTAAAATAGTTCCCCTTATCTGTGACTAAAACTGACTGAGCTATGAAGCTTTGAATATCATTATTTTAGACGATTTTAAACCATTTCAATGACATCCTCGAGGAAGATTTGCCTATCAACGAGCGGTTCTTGCCCGAGACGGCCGTTGATTGGCTTAAAATAATGAAATTCAAAGTTCGATCAGTTTTAGTCACAGAAAAGCGGATCTCTTTTTGCGTTTGTTTAAAATGTTACCGCGTCAATAATATTTTACTGAATATGACTAATAGAACGGGGCTGTACAAAAAAATAAGATTTCGTTATTTCTTCAGCAGTACATTTATTGATTGATGCAACTTAAAAAATACCTCTTTATTTCATTTAAAGCATTTTTCCCGTTGGATGTATGTGCCTATCTCCAACGGTTCAGAAATTAGGATTTTCCCCCTATTTGAGGGTATACCCTGCATATGCAGAGGGAATAATAAGCCCACTTCAGCATAAATAACTAGTGAATCGAATCAGTTACAAATATAATGTTATGATCTATCAAAATTGCTGTATTGTATACGATGATCTAGCAGCTCCTTCTATCGGTGAATTGCAGTTCAAAAATTTATATCTCGAAGACAATAGGATATACGACCAAACGTTTAATTACAAATTGTATCATCGATGCAGTCCGACCGCAGGGATCAATTTATTGTTAAAGCACAAATAGGTGTACTAGTTTTTAAATAATGCTGGTCAAGAGCACATCAAAGGGTGTCAAATTCCACTAGGCCACTTATTCCACACTAGGCTTCGAAAACTTCCTCTGCATGTAAGCTTGGCGTTTGTTTCATGTGGCCTTCCTGGTCAGAAGTTCCGCATTTGGAGTGGTGAAGAAATTTTCAGATTGAAGTTAAAGTGTCGTTCTCTTAATCGGACCAAAAATCAGATTTGCAAGGTTCGTCCTAAATAGAAGCATTTAATGAAACAACTTGATTTATTTTCATGGACACACTTTCACCTTCAAATTAGTCTCCGTGCACCGCAATATAGCGTTTCCAGTGTTCTTGCCATTTCTGGAAGTCCACTTTAAGAAGCGTGTTAACGGAATTCTGCGATTCGCGTTACACCTCTCGTCATCTTACAAAAATGTTCTTCCACTCTTGAAGTACGCATGTCTCTCAAAACATTTTGCGCGACTCATAGCAGCATCACTGTAAACTTGCTGCATCATACGCAATGTCTCTGTGGCAGAATTGCCGAATTTCTGTCAAAATTTTAAATTTTTTGGGGGTCGTTTAAGGGTTAAGTAAATAGCCCAAATTAGAGTAACGGTTATTTATTTAAGGGTTACGTTACTCACGAACAGTTTACACACATAATTTCAGAAATAGAACAAACAATAGAACAAAAGAAAGAATGCTGCGCACTCCGTCACTTGATCTCTAAATACTTCAGAGGACACTGTCTCTAACGTCAAATACAGTCAGTTATGGTTAACGTTACAAGAGCGACTACACGTTTCCTTTTCGTTCATTTTGGAGTCGCATTTCGTTTTTTCGTTCATTTTGGGGTTTTGAAACGCACGTGATTACAAAAGCATGGTCTACACAGCTAACGATGCACACAATACGATGTGTCTTGACACACTGAATTATAAGTGTTGCTACTCCCTGTGAGTGTGTGTATGATTTTGTGCTGCTATCTTTTGATATGTTACAGAACTAGTCTCGAAACTTTTTGATACAACCTCGTACATAGACCAGAATGCAAAAAAGCTATACACATTATTATTTTTGGAAGTTTATATAATATTTCATAAGTCGATCACCTTGATGCTTTCGAATATTTTTCCTAATCATTTTTTAAACATAATTTTGTAATCTGTAGTTATATATGTTTCAAATTGTAAGAGTATCTGTGAAACATTTTGGAAAGTCTACATCTTGTGAATTTTCTTATTTTTTGTGAATCAATTTATGTTATTTTTTAAGGTTAAAGCAGGATACAATACAAGTTGCTGGATCTGTACAAGATTTAAAAAAAATTACAATATAACTCGTTCTATCCTCTCAGCTTTCGTAAAACCACAGGAATTTTTCTTAAGCATTTCTCTAGAAACATAACATCCCCTTTTTTCCGTGTAAGATTTAAAAGAGGATTATAAAATTACCTCACACTTTTTGCATAGAGTAGTAAGGCTAACAGATGCTTCAGTGTTATTTATGATCCGCAATCAATAAGGAAGGACAACATCAAGGACAATAAATTCAAACATCCATGCCTTATCAAGATTCATATCAAACGTCAATTTTATGCCCTGCCTCTCTTAGATTTAGATTTTGTTTTGAATATAAATAAACCTTTCAGACTAAATGCAAATCTTCCAAAGTGAGACATTCAATCTTTTAATGGCAACATATTGATTCTCCGTTTTAGTTTCAAGATGGAAAGTATACCTTTCCATCGTGAAACGTTTTTCATATGCGCATTTAATGATTTAAACTATTTTTAGGTAATAAACGCTTAACAAACATTTCAAGTAATTTAACTGTCTTGAATACTTTTTACACAATTTTAATTTCAATTAATCTACAAATTTGAATTGAAATAACTTTTGAGTCATTGAACTAGAGAAGGAATTCAATAAACAATGTTTTGAAAGGGAGAGCTTTTAGAGGCAGAACAATAGGCAATAGGCATCTAGTGAATAAAATCCTTCAATTGAAATCGTCTCGATGGTTAACCAAAAATTTCAAATTTTCTTAATGGATCTTTTATCATTTCTCTACAAAGAGATTCCCAGCCTGTGGTACGCTTACCCCTGGCAATAGCCTACTGGGTTAGGGGGACACCATTAGTGTGTGGATGAGAAGCAGCCTGATAAGAAAGCGGGATCTCGCTTCCCTGGTGGGTTCAATAATGGTTGGGACTTGCCCTCTGCCAGAGATAGTGCGTGCCTCCTACGGGAGGAGTCGGGCCGTGGAGGGTGATGGCTACTACGACTCCGGCTTTAGCACTCGAGCTGTCATAGCGACTGTCATGCAGATGCACCAGACGCTATGAACACGCGGTTGACCAGTTATGGGTACGCGAAAGTAATATCGGTAATGGCTGAAAACACAAAACACAAGGAATGAAAACAAAAAGAAAAGTTACAAAATTTTGTTTCCCAGAGTTCGAGGGAAAAGTGAAAGTTATGCAAGTCTGAAAATGTAATTTAATTTTAAAGTTAATTTTCTGGAAATATTTTTATGCATAGGCACTGAATTTTCATTAGAAATTTGAGCTTTTCTGAACTAAAAAAAAACTGTTACCTATCTGAAAAAAGTCGAAACGTAAAATCCATACACAAATTTATTTTAAATGTATATAGGAATCCAAATTAATATTTTATGCAATTTCTTCAAAAATTAAGACACATGAGGTATTTCAAATCTGAAAAAAACATCGTTTTGAGAAAAAGCCATTAAATATATACTTACTCCTCTAAACCCATTAACTATATAATTTATTTAACAATACATGTTTTAATGTTATTTTATTCGCCTATAAGCATATATTTTTAGACAAAATGTTAAAAAGGAAATTTCATATTTTGATCATTTTTTTCTAATTTCAATCATCCCCTAAAGGGTTTGTATCTGGAATTAATTTGGAAATTACCCAATAATGACTTAAAAATAACAACTTTAAAGCCATCGTACTGCTGTAAATATATATAGAGAGAGACCTCCGAGATCCTTTTCAGCTATTAATTTAAACGAAGCACTGAAATGTGCCGATCATTATTTCCTATACTAGAGGCAGGAATGTCTGCCCATTCAATCGAAACGTGAAAGCCAGACTGATGAATCGACACACAATCGCATCGAAACTATGCGTTCTATGGCACAGGATTCTGTTTATTGCCACATTAGCATCGTTTTATGGCTGATCTACAAGGATATCTGACCATAAAACAACCCAACCATCCTCTGGATAGTTACAAATTCATCGAAATGTGTAATTTGATGGCATCCAGTGCTTCAGATATAAACCTGGAGATAGAGGTAGACATGTAGCGAGACAAAAGAAACTATTCGCTGTCCTCTGCGACACATTTCGGGAACCGCCATTTAGAATGAATACCCTTTACCAAAGGTATCTTCTCCCTTTAAATCAATAAATATACTTGATGCAAAAAATAACATCTGTTGCCTTCCCCCAATGTTATCATCCCTATTAGTTTTACAGCTATCTTACAAGACTTTGAGAAATTGGATAAACATTGAGAAAAACGCCAAGTTATCGAGTTTTTTATAAGCGCAGGTCTTCTCAAAAGCTCCTTTGCATATTGATGGAATCTCGACCATCGATTAAGCAGTTACGTCTCTTCAAATTATCCGGTTTTTAATTAATGGTAAAAATGTCTGGGGAGAATAATTATATTCCGGGGAGAGATTAATTTCTCTCTCTGTGGATCGTGCGCGACCCATTTATAAAACTTAGGCTCTCTTATTCACTTTGGGGGAAAGTTGTTGCAGATTGAGGGGCTTAAAAATGATGCAAGACTATAAGGAAGTTGCGTTAGCTGGGAATAGAGCGTCACAAACTTTTTTCTTTCCCGTTTACGAAGTACACTAAGAGGCAGTATTGTAATCGTCAGAAAATTTGGCCACTAGATTTTAAGAAACCCGATACAAGTACTTGTACTCATTTAGAAAGGGTGTTTCATAATTTCATTCAGAAAAAGAATTTTTCAAAGTTTTAATTACGGGGGCATACGACCGTTAAACCTCGAAAATTTTCGATTTTATGAAAAAAAATATATATTATTCCCAGTCTTTTCTAAACAATTTAAAACAATCCGCGTTAAAAAAAATTCTCAAAATTATGAAAGTTATGAAAGAAAATGTATCAGATGTTCAACTTAAACACTGAAAATGGTCATATCTTTTGAACGCTATATTTCAAAATGTGGGTTTTTTTTAATATTGCGAGCACAATATCGCAAGAACTATTGAATATTTTAACATAAAATTGTTACTGAATATGTAT
>BGPR01019889.1:0-28573 GCA_013235015.1 Araneus ventricosus
CAGACACTCAAAAATAATTACAATGTTAGAATACTTAAAACGGTACATAAGAAAAATACAATACTTAAAGAATACATACATACATGAACATAAGTTACAACTCAATTACAAACACAACTACAAAAATATCAATACTAAATTCAATTTTGAATAATAACGTTTCAAAAATGTTCTGGTGGTTTTACAACCCTACTAGAGCTGGTAGCTAGTGGTATGACATTATCCTTCTCCTTCACCACTGGATTTTCTATTTCCAGTCTGCATAATCTTTGTACAGGTCTTAAAAATTCAAATTTTGTGTCTTCACAAGAACAAGTTTTATATTACCGTCCAGACCACGTATTAATTTTAATATCCATGTAAAATTTCAATGGTTGCGTTTTTTACTTTCTCGTATACGAAGTATACAAAGAGAAAGTATTGTAATCGTCAAAAAATTCGAACTCGAGATTTTGACGAATCTCCACGTTTTACACCTCCCCGAGTCCGAAAAACACAATTTTGGAATTATGTCTGTGTGCATGTATGTCTGTGTGTCTGAACACGATAACTCGAAAACTATGAGAGCTACGGGGATGAAATTTGGTATGTGGTCTTTAAACATAATTTTTAGGTTTCTGTCAGATTTTGGACAAAATTCGTCAACGGGAAGTCTGTCTGCCTGTATGTCCGAAGTCATGCGAACACTATAACTCAAAAACTTGAATAGCTAGATGGATAAAATTTGGTACACAGTTTTATCGTCATGAATGTAGGTCCGTATAAAATTTTGGGCCAAATCCTTGAACGGGTTGACTGTCTATCGGTCTCTATAATCGCATACTTGTTAAGCATTCGTTTTAAAACTGATCTCCTTGCGCATGCGTACATAGCAATCTCTGGTACCAAGAGGGAGGATTACGTCACTTTGTCCTTGAGACGGAGTCTGCGATAGATATATTTTATCTCTTGTTTTGTTTTCGCTCGCTCGTATAATAGCGGATTTTGCTGGAGTGTGATGGAAAATAAATATTGCTAAGTTTTAATACATAGGCATCTCTTAATATGCTTCTTCAGTTAAATATTTTACAATCACTATAATCTGCAATGAAAAACCTTCAGATATCCGTTGCATTCTGGATTACAGTAGGTTCGATTTTTTTTATCCACGCAAGGGGAGGGGAAATGACAAATTTTTGAGCAGCATACGAGAAAGTTTAGGGGAGGCCACTCCCACTGGTTATTACTGTCTTCCAACAGAACAATTTCTCCTACTTTGATAGATTTATTTTCATAATTCTTAATACATTGTTGACGTAATTGTCCAAGATACTCGATTCGGAATCTTGCTCCGAGTTGTTCTCGTATTTTATGCAGATATTTTGCTCTTTTACTTAAATTTCCTTTATCGACAGTGTCAGCATCGGCAACTGTAGACGGGATATCTCGTAATATCATTTCGGGAGTTAAGGGAGAAACATCATCTACGTCTTCGGACACGTAAGTAAGTGGTCTTGAGTTAATCACTCTCGCACAACACGGTTTCTAATTCTTCGTAATGAAGAGCAGCAAGACCAAGAATTTCTCAGAATTTCTTTCGTCTTCTGTACTAAGCGCTCCCACCCCCTCCCCATCAGGCAGCAGATGGAAGGTTAAACTTCCACTGAATTTTTTCCTTCTGCAGCTTTTGAAAGGATGCCGTCCCAATCCAGTGCATGCAGAAGTCTCTCTGCTCCCTTAAAATTCGTGCCCTTCTCAGATTATACTGTGGTAGGTCTTCAGTGACCGGTCTGGTTACGGGGGTAAGGGACGGCGTTCTGTTCTGTGGTAGGTCTTCCACGACCAGTAATAAAGCGTCTTAATGATTGGAGAAAGACTTCCGTTGTTATGGATGTGATCAACTCTAGATGAATAGCCCTATAAGGGAGTAGGTATAAAGGACAACATAAGCCTTTGGACCATTTCTTAGATACAGAGGTCCTGAAATATCAACACCTACAATTTCCAACGTAGCTGCATCACGTACTCGATCCTTTGGCAAAATTCCGGGAGTCACTTCGCATTTTAGGTAGATTCCTTATAGGAACTCTACCTATTGCAATGGTTATCATGACACGACTTCCGGAAAATTTCTTCAGATCTTCACCCCTAGAACCCCAAAGCACCCTTCGTTAAAAAGTTCACACACACTTTCCCATGCTATCTTGTGAACACGATAACTGGAGTAATTTTGATTTAATTTTAACCAGCTTGGGATATGTTGTAAGGATAGTGAAAATCTCGGTCGAGTTCGTAGATGGGCTATACAGCTCAAAGGGGGTGGTGGTGGAAAAAGTGGAGGTTTTAAATTTTCATTTCTCCATAAATCCTTTACAATTAAAAATAGAAGAAAAATTCAAAGTAGGCGAATTATCGTGTTATGAATAATTTTTGCATTTAAACTTTTTCGATATTTGCAATTGCTTAGAAGTTATGAGCCGAAAAGTGATTTCCCCTCCCCTCCCCCAACTTAATTACTTTTCAACCTATGCATGTTAACCTTTGTTGGAAAGCTCTCGTCATTTGAAATCTCTTCCATTAGCATTCATTCTTGCAGCTTTAATCCGTATGAAAATAGAGGGCGAAATGTTCTTTTCGTTATACCTCCTGACTATTCAGTTTGCCATAATTCTTTTACAATTGAAAATAGAAAGAATTCAAATTAGGCGAATTATCGACTTATCATAAAGAACAATTTTTGCTTTTAAACTTTTTCGAAAGCTGCAATTGCTTAGAAGTTACGAGTTGAAAAGTGATTTTCCCTCCCTTTCCTTTCCCCCCAACTTAAAGTATCTTTCAACCTAAGCATGTTACCCCTTGTTGGAAAGCTATCGTCATTTGCATTCTCTTCCACCTGCTCTTATTCTTGCAACTCTAATCTTTCTGAAAGTACACACAGATGTGCTAACCAGCTCAAAGGGGGTGGAAATGGTGGGGGACTGAAAATTTCGTTTTCCCATAATTCCCTTACGATTGAAGATAGAAAGAAAATTCAAATTAAGCGAATTATCGCCTTATCACAACTTACAATTTTTATATTGAAACTTTTTTGATAGCCACAATTTCTTCGAAGATATGAGCTAAAAAGCTATTTACAATCCCCTCCCCAACTTATTTCCCCATAGCTCTGTTACGATTAAAGACAAAAAAGATTTCAATTAGGCGAATTATCACCTTTTCATAACGAACAACTTTTACACTAAAAGTTTGTCTGCTAGAATTGCTTATAAGTTATGAGCTGAAAAGCGATATTCAATACCCCCCCCACCCCAATTTATCATTTCCCCATAGCTCCGTTACGATTGAAGATAGAAAGAAAATTTCAATTAGGGGAATTATCACCTTATCATAACAAACTACTATTATACTGAAAATTTGACAGCAAGAATTACTTTTGTAAGTTCCCATCAGTCGCATTTGCCTCCACTTTTTATACGGTAAACAAGTTGATATACCTGGCTTTGCTGCGGATTAAATTGTTTTCATGTATAATATTTTTAATGTAAAAATTACTATTGTATAAATATTATAATGCACAAATTCCTTTTCTGATCTGAAACGTTTTTAATTAAAATGAGAATATCAATTGAACCAGACGATTTTTAAAAACAGCCGTTTTCTCCATACATTATTATGTTATATAGGTACTTCAAATTTTGCTAACAATTACTATAGTAAAAGAAAGGTTTTAATGAATATTTTGAAACAATTAAATTAACTATTTAATTATTCATTAATTTAAAGCATGAAAATAAATCAATATTTGGTCCCGATATAAATTGTTAATCGTCCACTTTTAAAATTTTCTTCTATCATTCTTTCTTCTGGAAACAGTTCATCGTATTATTCTTGTTTTTCAACAAGAATATTGTTACGAATTCAGTTTAAAATTAATTTTGAAAAAATATTAAATGAGAGAAACAAATTTATGGAAATGAAAGATATCGCTGAAAAACGCCTTGGTTAATTTTTAATTAAGTGAAATTTTAAGCAACTTTTAGGCTTTGAAAAGTTGAAGGTGACCTTTCTCGTTTCTTAAATAAAAAGTGTTCAAAGTTTGGTTGAAATTAGTCCCGTGGTTTAGGAGGAGATGTGGAACATACATGTATAGTCACAATTACTTTTATTTAAATTAAGATAATTATAAGATTAAGATTGCTGGCATATAGTATGAGCCATAAAAAAACGTTTTAGTGAAGATTTTGTCACAAATAATTATTTAATTTTAATTAAGTAAATAGTTAATTTTAATTAATTAAACAGTTAATTTTAATAGTTAATTTGATGATTAGTTAATTTGACAGATTTCTTTCATTTCATATTTAACTAAACATGGCGGGACCAGGATAATTCAATATATAATATACAAAAATGATAGACATTTAAATAAAAGTTCCCTTTATCCTTTTTGATATTGAAAAATACATCCTTTACCTTAAAATTGTTTTGGGATTTTCTACCTGAGTATTTGGTTTTAACCGTCGATGGAGATTTAAATTTACTGTTCAAATTGAATTCATTCATATCCTAAGCTTTAAACACACGTATTAAATTTGCCACTCACAACGTTTAATAATTTTTATTCTCTTATATGTTAAGAATTTAGCGCCTATTATCTCTGTAACCAGGGAGTTCTCTAAATGAGCCCATTCTAGTAGTGTTTCAGTGTTTCATGTCGTGCGATTTTACCGTGTGACAAAGTAATCTTCGCACAATTCAGTATATTGTAACCTAGATTAAATAAATTAATTTTTAAATCTAGTCTTTCTTCATTCGTGGCAAGAGTCAGTTTCTTGTTACTGTTTCAGATAGGCTGGCTTAATGTTATCTAGGAGATATTTGCACTGTTGATATGTTTATTTCTTTATGACTCCTACATGTTGACTGATTATGTGTTGATATAAAAAAAATTGACTAATGTACTGACCGATAAATCTAGAATAAGCTTTTGGAATGATGAAACATTTATATTGTAAAAAGTTAATTGTCATGAAAACAGAATCATAGCGTAAATATTGCAATGTGTGGAAACAATAAAGTCATTGACTATCTCAGTATTGATCAATATGGAATATTTCATTACTTTTGTATTATTGGCGTAAAGGAATCTATCTTTGCCTTCAAGCTTGCCGAAAAGGGATTTTTTTAGCTTAAATCTTGGACACTTTACAAACTTTTTAATACAATTTCGAATGGTCTTACAAGCCTTAATGTTCCAATACTTTTCTCGTAACTGTGGCCTTAACATAGAAGTACCAGCATGTAATAGATCACTATGATCAGTCATTATCAATAACTTAACTACTGTATTATGAGAAGGTAAAATAATAGGAAACTTAGTCATTACTATCCTCTTTATTAGAAATATTTGTTTCAGCTCCGATTAGAGAATTCCAATCAAATATTGAGCTAAGCTTCTTAAGTTTATCGTCAATTATACCCTTAAATGATTCCTTCCGAATCAAAAGCATAAGAACTATTTCTGCTTTCCCTAATTCCGAAACAGACAAAGTTTTCTGAGGAATCACTAGCAATTTTTCTCAACTTATTATAAAATCTAAATATCCAAGCTAGCATACGTACAATTTTCCTAACAGATGAAAAATACAATACCAATCAACATTTTCATCACTTTTTGTTAAAGTAGTTGCAATAGTTTTCCGCTTTTCTGAGCTAACCAAATCCTCATCTGGATTTTGGCCAACTCTCCTCATTTTAACCTAACCAAGAAGGTCCGTCCCACCATTTTTCTCTAATAATTGTTCTCCAAAACACCCTCGAGATACTGGATTTGCTGCATTAAGTGATCCTGGAACATGGCGTAACACGGTGACAGAAGTTAGTGAACGTATTTCCCCTACTCGATTTTGATCAAAAGTCCCCAATTTTGATCTCGCTGTACCCAACACAACGCGGTAGTAGAGTCTGTGCAATAATACATATTAACATCGTGAAGTTTAAGATCATTAATTACAGAGGACAGTAATCTAGCCCCAATTAAGCAAGAGATCAGTTCTAAACGGGGTACAGTAACAGTTTTCACGGACGCAACTCTACTTCGGGCAGGTACTAAACTATTTTATCTCCCTGATTAACTCTTAAAAATATCCATGTTGTATAAACCTTTTGGCTAGCGTCACAAAACACATGCACACTCAAAGATTCCGTTGTTGGCGAAATGCTAAACCATCTTGGAACTCTTATATTGGCTATTAAACACAACTGGTGATACCTGGATTTAAATTTTCTTACTAGGTCATCTGGTAGAGTATCATCCCACTTAAGCTTTAAGTTCCACGTTTCTTGTAAAATCAACTTGGGAATCAACATAACAGGTGTTGTAAAACCTATCGGATCAAAACTGATGAGCTATAGCTAAAACGAACCCTTTCGTAATAGGTTTCACCAAGGTAACTGTTAATTCTACTTTACGAGATAATGTATCTGTATCCGTATGCCATACGAGGCCTAAAACTGACACAGTATCATCTGTGGATGTATCCCCATTAAGCACTACACTATGCAAATTAGACTTCCAACCTCGTCAAGTGAAATTGCCAGAAGACATAATTATTTGGGATACCAGTATGAACTTTCGCATTTCTAATTCAGAATCTAAACTAGTTACACAGTTGTCAACGTAAAATCCAGTCGTAAGTATTTCAGATGTGCAACTCAAATTTTCTTGAACCCTGTATAAATGACATTGTAGTATAGCGGCCAATAAATAAAGACTACATGTTAAATCGAATACTACTCTTCGATGCCTATACTCCTCAATTTGTTCCAAGTCATCTTTTCTCAATCATAAGAAACGTAAATAATCAAGATCTTTCCCCCCAAGATATTTGTAAGAAAGCCTTTTCTATGTCAGACGTAACACCAACGTAATTCCTACGAAACCGATTGAGAATCGTTAGGATTATTTCTATCAAATTGGGTCCAGTGGCCAAACAATCGTTTAACGATGAAAAACCTAATACGAGTGAACTTGAATTAAATACTGGTCTTATACTCGTAGTGCTATCTTCTTTTATAACTTACCTATATCGCAAATAGTGTACTCGACCCATTGCGCCTAATTTTCAATAAAGCCAAGAGTCAACCAGTTAGGCAAAGACTTTCCCATAAGCTTCTAATTTACCAGATGTCATTAATTTCCTTTTCGTACTCAATAGACTTTCTGCCGATTTTCTATTTTCGGGTAACGAAGAATGGGATTTGTTTAATCTCGGAACAAATGCGGTTTTGACCAAGTAGTTTACACTTATCACTGTTATCAACATTACTCAATTCAATAACAATTCTTGTGTGACACTCCATGTGTCTCAATAGCACCAATTAACGATTGCTTTAAACTAACTTTACTTGTAGGTACATAATTCATACTATGAGCAATATCAAAGCTTATATAAGATTTCATACTACCAATATCATAAATTGCTCTTATAAACATTTCTTCCTTACCATTACATAATCTTACAATTAAAGTTTTTAAATGTGCATCAGATAGTTGTACATGACTGTATAAAGTACTGGTTTTGGTTTCATCATCTCTCCATTTGAGAGTTTATATAATTTATTAGGCGGTGAATCTGGGCACAAAATAACGAAATGTTGCTTCTTACAAATATGACATATGCCACAATTTGCACTGGTTTGCCCTGTGAAATCGCTTAAGGCACACAAAACAGGCCTTTTTTCTTAAGAATATCTTTCTTGCAGTCTAAATTTATGTTTGACACTTCATTACATCTCTCAGATGCCTGGCATTTATCACAAATGATGGTGGTGCAGAGTGTGGCAGCAGTTTTAACGATGATATAACAAGGAGCCACAATTTTGAGAAGAGCAATTAATTTTATTAAAAACATTTGAAACTGATAAATGAGCTGAACTCGAGTTCATAAAAGAAAACATAATAAGACATACATAATCATCATGATAACTCATAAGAACATCACTCCAATTCTGCTTTATATACTTATGAAATAACTAAACATTCCCATCTTTGGAATGACGTTATAACGAATCAAGAACCGAGGTTCAAATCCTCTTCACCAAAAGCAGATAAATCGAACATTATGCAAATGTGAAGAACAGAAATTGAAGTTTCGTCCAACAACAAAAAATACAAGTATCAAATTTCTTAAACTTACGAATATTTTCAGTAGACTTATTATTAGTTAACAATTCAAATGCAGTTGACTCAACAGGTTTAGATTCAGAATACCGACTTACACTTTTATTTGTTATTTTTCCAGTATTAAAAACTTCTCTAGCTATTTTAACCCTAAATTCTTTGTCCACTTCGCGTTTAACAAAATCTATTAATAAATCTAAGTCGCTCTTACCTTGTGTGTCCTTAAGAAAAATGTCGCTGTCTCTCTCATATTTTGACAATGTCTAAGGGTAATGTCGATTCCATTAATGGGAAAAGAATGCCCGCGTATTTGTCTTTTGTGAGTCCTAAAGAATCCAACGACCGAATTCGGGTCTGAAGTTTATCATATAATGAGGATAATTCACAATTTTTGATATGACGAGCTGTAACAACAGGTCACAAATACACACTTGTATCGAGACATTTTCTTCACCGAACCTCTCCTTGAGGTACTCTACTGCTTTCTTATAATTCTCGGCCGTAGCAGGAAAGCTTTCTACGATCTCCCTTGGGGCTGAGCCGGGCACCGTGCTCTGAATGAGGTACTGATACTTATCACGGTCATATATACTGGTTTCCTCATGCATCTTTTGGAACAGAGTCCAGAAATTAAGCCATTCTCTAGGGTTGCCGTCAAAGTTTGGCAACTGAATCTCGGGTAATTTGCATTTAGACGCCGAATCCATCCGTATAATAGGGAAAATCTGGTCCATTTTTAGTGTCTCTGGCAAAGACATTTTTAACTTTTATTTTCATAGCGATGAATTTGTCTTCGTAGTTTTCACATGTAGTGTATTCTTTTTTGTATTTTTCTGGAGTACAGTTTTCTTCTTGTATAGATCTAGAATCTTCGTATCGCATTCCGTCAGCTGTTTAAATTGTTCGGACATCTGCTCGAATATTTCTATATCCGATTACTTCAGTTGGGCAGCCGCAAGAAATGCTTCAAGGTTGTTAGCGCTCCGTGTAAAGGCGCTTCTGTTTTAGCGCGTCCATTGCTAAGTCTAACTTCGATCAGCCTAAGAAATCGACGGCCAATTTCTACATCCTAGCTGGCTCGCCAAATAAATGTGGTAAATACTTAGTACTTATTGCCACCGTAGAAACTCCTGGATGCAGGAAATAAGTAGACTGATGATAGGCTTTTTAATATGTTTAATAACATAAAATATTTACATGCAACATCGAATTCTTAAGATTTCGCTTGCCCAACGTACTTATTCTCTCCCCTAAGGCGCATGCGCAGCCAAAGACGGGGTGATGAATCCATTATCAAAAAAGGGGAAAGAGCACTTAGCCAGATGAAACACTAAATATAAAATATTTCAAGGAATTTCAACTGAATCAATACAACACATCCTCAAAGCAGGCTATGATCTAATTACATAGAGAAAAATTAGAGAAGTAATTGAAGTAAATATTGAATCATAACTTTGTTTAAAAATGTAAAACAAAGTACTTCAAAAGTTTAAAGCATAATAAGAAGTCCATTTCAAAGGGATACGCTTTGAGCATAAGTTATTTATAAAGATATCTACGTATGTCCGGTACTTGTCAACACTGAGTTGAGCCTTTCGATGTCAACGACATATAACACATTTAACATAGCTTTATATTTAACACCACAGTATACCCCGAAATCGGTGCCAGTAAGGCTCCCTGTCGGTTGGGTAAGTATACGTGAACCATTGAAAAGAATACAAACGTTTATGTAAATATAAATGCAAAACATTTGTTTACAAAAACAATTTGAACAACTTAACAGTTCGAGCTCCACTTGTGCATTGAATTATGTAATTTTTAAACATAAATCCTAAATTAAGTCATTCATATACGTTATAACAATACAAAAACGACTGATAATCCATTAATTTCTCAAGTTTCCTATGGACATTTATTGAGTGAATATAACATCTCCGAAACAGAGGGGAGGGTCACATGATTAGTTAGTATAAAAATCTTCACAGTTTTGTTAAATGTGCAATAATTAATACGAAAGCAGGCAGCTGCATCAAAAGAAGTCACTACCAAATCACGATAAAGATTTCTTTCTTAGACTTTCATTTCTTTCAATAGACCGAGAGAAAAAGAAGCGGATTTACCGTATTATAGAAGTAACCTTCTTCAGGAGCTACAATCTGCATTTGCATGCGCCCAGAATCAAGGAGTTTTGATGAGTTTTTGCAGTTAGCTCAAATCTCGGAAAATTTCGCTTCACATATTAAATCTCTTCTCTCATTAAATCCTTAGTCCGATCCAACGCAGATTTAATATTTGAAGTAAGTGTTTAATATAATAGATTTTAAATGAAAGGCAGGATTTATTCGAATGTTTCACTTCATAGTGATATTTTATATAGTCGTGGTCAGAATTATAAGGAAAACTGAAAATTGCACAGAAAAAATTTATTTCTGAAGTAAATAAAGTGAGATGTATACATAAAATGCTTTATGCTAGAAATCTTTGTAAAAAGCAAGACGTGTTTTGCCATAATTAACAAAAATGTCACTGTAAAAACTGTTCAAAATTATAAGGACAATGAATGTTTTGGCCTGAAACACGCTAATAATTATTTATCTCCCCCATATTCTCAATCACTTATCAGTCTTGACGTCATGGAGTTTGACAGTTCATTCAGAACGTTCCTGGAAATTTTTTTCCTTGCTTTTCCGATGGCGGACAAGAGTTCTTGCTTGTTCTGATATCGAGTACCATTTTTGTATGCTTCGTGTGCCAGAATTCAACATAGATTTTCCATTGGATTCAGATCGGGGCTTTTGTCCGGCCAGTCAATTAGTTTCACGAAATTAGCACGGAACCATGATTTCAAAGTTTGGGAAACATGTAACGAGGCATTGTCCTGCTGGAACAAATAGTCTGCACTCGTAATTAACGGTGCTTCTGGTAAAAGATTATCGGCTAATACATCAACATAACTGTCAGAATTCATTCTGCCCTGCACAAAAACTATTGGAGTAGTTCCCTCAGTTGCGAAACCTCCCCAGCCCATTACTGAGTCACCTCCAAATGTACGCTTTGAGAAAATTTCCTTTCTGTACGGAGATCGTAACAGAAATATAGAAAACCATCTCGTCCATACAAATTAAACTTTTTCTGATCGGAAAAGATAACATCCCAATTTTTTCCCATAGTAATGCATTTTTTTGCAAATTCCACCCTCAGTCTCTAATGAACTTCTGTAAGAGACGGTAGTGACATAAGTGTTCCCATAACGAATCTTTTTTTCTTTTTGTAAAACATGAAGAACAGTTCGAGCACTGCATCGTAAGTTTAATTCCCGTTTAATTTCCGTCGAAGTTTGTTTTTTGGAGCAAGCTCGCCTTGTGATCATTCTTTTCTCGTGCAAAGAAACAGAGGATGGTCTAACTGTATGTCTTTGGCATCAATATTTGCTAGGACTTTTAAGAAAATTATAAATGACCGTTCTCGATCTATTCAGCTTTGTTGCAATTTGACGTGCAGCAAGTCCTGAATTTTTAAAAGCAACCACTTTCCCTTTCTTAAACTCCGAAAGTTTAGTACCTAGTGGCATGAATGAAAAAATAGAATACGACGTTCCCAAACGCTTACTAAGCACTTATGGCCTGGGAGTGCCGTGTGCAGAACAAAAAAACATGCTAATTTTTCTTTTTAGAACACACAAATGCAGTTGTCCTTTTAATTTTTTCTATATCGCATGGCTGTCTAAATCCAAAATACATTTCATGAATATGAATGCCCCATATATTTCTATAAAAACTAATAAAAAAAATGATTCATTTATCATTGTTTTCCAGCCATAAAATTTGCATAATTTTCCGGCCAACTGTAGCCAAGATTTGGCGATTTTTCCTTTGTCCTTATAATTTTGACCACCGCTGCATGCTTAATGAACGTATAATTTCGGATTTGTGCGAGAGCTTTTGTCGACCTATATTCTAATTTTAATAACTGGACTGATCAAACTAACATCTGATTCAGTTCACCACTCTTAAAATTCAACATCTCACCAGAAGTAGTACATTTAACTTCCAACAGACTTTAACAAACATTATAATCGCGTATGCAGTAGGTTTCTGCATCTAAACTGAAATCGGCGATCAGTAGCCAAACAGAGGTGGAGGTAGCAATGAGGTATGCATATCCCTGGCTCCAGTTTTAGTGGAAGAGTCACTGCAAAATTGAAAGCTCATTTATTAAAATTTGTAAATGAACATGACGTCTGGATCCGAAAATATAGCTCTGTGACTCGTGTTTCATTTACTCTATGTATTCCAGTGTTCGCGATGAAAGCTTCACAGCTTGCTATTACGCTACCGCATTCGAAAATTAGGTCTGGTCAAATTACAGATACTAGAAGACTAAATTATTGTACTGAAGTCTATTTGCAGTATAAATATTTCGTGGAAATCTTCAAAATACAAGGATAACAACCCAAAAATTAATATTGAATTTATAAAAAAGACTTACCTTCGTCTCCGATGTCAGAAACATCCCGTTGTCTCTGAAAAGAAGAAAAAAATTCGTTAGCTCGTTTGAATTAGAAATTTTAACACTAACAAGGGGAGGGCAGGACTTGGGAAATTCAGTTCGGGATGGCACATGGTTTATTAATAGTATAATTTTAGGGTGTTCATCCATTAAAATGCTGAAGCGCAATAGCCAGCCAATTGGGAGAAAAATGGTCCTCAAACTTTCGACATAGCCTATATACCAGTAAGTTTTCACCGTTGTTGAAGCGCAAATAGTACGGTCGGTATAGCATTGGCCTGCAAACAGTTTGCCTAGGGTTCGATCTCGCCTCCGTTTTCTTTTTTGAAAATGTGTTTTTAAAATTAGTTTTTAATTAAATTAATATTTTATAAACATCTTTTAATAAAATATTATTAATTTTTAAGCATTAAATATTTTTAATTCATATGATATATCAATCATAGTCATAATTTAATTTTTAAACAATTAAATAATCATGAAAACAATTTGAATGATGTTAAATAAATATAATTACTAATATCTTTATGTCATTAAAATTTGTGAATGATTCCGTTAAAGTATTTCCAAAATTTCCGTTCTAGCCTAAATCATCTTTATTGAACAGGTTTTGACTGAAAAAAGAGAGAGCAGACGGTAAATCTTTGAATACAGAGAAAGACGGTTCAAATTCTGAAGTTTATTTCCCAATAGATGTTTAAAATAAACGACATATTGCATAATTAATAAATGATGTACAAAATATTCTTTTATTTCTAATATTTTTCTGAGATTTTCTTGTATGCAAATAAAAATTAATAAATGTCGGAAAATTTCAAAAATTTACGAAGGGAAAAATATTCATTAAATTATTTTACGATGAGAGCACTATTACAATTATCTAATGAGAGCAACTATAATTAGTAATTATTTAACACCATTAAATTTGTATTTATAATTAATTTTTTTGTAAATAATTTGAAATTAATTTCAAATTAAATTAACAATTTATAAATATTTAAGTTTAAAAATTAATCATTTGATTGAAAAATATCTGCTTATATATATGATCCTTGAAGTACAGTTATAAAATAATTTTTAAACAGTTAAATAATTAGAAATACATTCTTTCCAGACCAAACCCAGTTCCGTAAGGCTAGATAGGAAATTTTGTAATTGCTTTAACGAAATCATTCAAAAATTTTAATGACAATGACAATAGTAATTATACGTATTATTTAGCATCATTAAAGCTGTTTTAATGATTTAATGATTATTTAACTGTTTAAAATTTAAATTATGACTATGATTGATATATCATATGAATAAAAAAATATATAATGCTTACAAATTATTAATATTTTATTAAAAGATGTTTATAAATTTTTAATTTAATTAAATATTAATTTAAAAAAATATTTTCAACGAAGAAAATGGAGGCGAGATGGAACCCTAAGGAAAAGGTGTGCACGCCAGTATTATACCAACCGTGCTAACCGCGCTTGAAACAACGGTGACAGCTTACTTTTAAATAATCTATGCCGGAAGTTTGAGGGCCATTTTCTCCCATTTGGCTGGCCATTGCGCTTTAGCATTTTAATGGATGAAAATCCTAAAAGGTATAGTATTAATAAACCAAGTCTCATCCCGAACTGAATTTACCAAGTCGTGCCCTCCAATTGCAAGTAAAAACTTCAACAGTTTTTCCAATCAAGAAAGAAATCCGAATTAAATGGAACCAAGTCCATGTTTTACCCATTGTGAACTAAAACTACCATGTAGTGTTGAAATACAAATTTCCTATGTAATAATGAGCGAAGCCCATAGTTCAATCTGTATCCAACACGAACCAAGAAGAGTTGGAAGTTACAGTCATTTCAAATGCCACTAATCAACTTTGTGATCGGTTTTTCAGATATGAATAGCATAGACTTGGTTCGCTTTAAGTTCGAAACCTCCCAATACGAGTGGTTTTAGTTTTTAGCTTAGTTATATTAACGTCCCGATTTGATACACCGCGAGGGCTATTTTTGAAGGGACCTCGTAAAATTGTGCCCCGGTCAGATGGAGAGGATTACACCTCAATTGGCACCGCGTCTCCAAATTTCCGCACATCATCAGAGAGAGGACGTTTCACTGGCAAAGTCAGATTTAGCGTACACAAGGCCCCAAACACGGCGGATCTTCAGTGGAATCGGTTTTCGAATCCGGATCTCGACGTCCCCGAAGCAGATACCTTAAAACTAGACCAACTACCGCCATACAAATACGAGTGGAATAGCTAAATTTCAGTAAAAATTTGGAAGCTCGTATCACATGAATATCTGGATACCTTTTCAAATACTAAGGTGACTGGTAGGAGAACTACATTTTTAAAAGACAAAATAACACATTTTTTTAACAGTTTCTTCCCCTTTCAATTTGTTGAACGAGACGAGAGTTACTGAAGAATGAAAGTAAATAATTCATGGCGGTACGAGAGATTTTTTTCATGTTTTAAAGAGTTTTATTAGCATCAGGTGTAAAAATTAAAGAAGTAAGATTTTTTTGTTTATGCAAATATAAAAAATAATCTCATGATATTAATCTTCAGTTATGGCTTTAATTAAATAACTAATAGTAGCCAGGCAGGATTTAGGATGATGCTTCTAGGCTAAGTTAAAAATATTCAAATTTGCTGACGCAAGCATCAAGTAATGTTTAAAAAAATAAAGACCTAACATTAAGTAGATCTATTCTTGTAACAAATTTCCAAATTGTAATCTCATTTATACACATAGTCTGAAAATTCAAATGAACCCTTCATGGAAAAAGAGAAATGCTGCTTTCAGCAAAAGATTAATGGAAATGTTCTAATATTACCCATCGTGGTGATGCAGTTGAAACGCTATTTATGGGTACAATGAATTTATCGCTGAAGTTGAATGGTAGAACGAAGATCGGTCCATCTTCCCTGAATACGTTTCTCGAAATCGGATTCAAAATCAGAGCAGTTTAGATTGCAATATTTAAAATATGAATAACTAAACTTCATATTTTAATTACGGCGTAAAAACAAAAAAAAAATCCGTATTCTGTCCAATTCCCTGAAGATTAAAAAAAATTTAAAAATTTTTAAATTTTGTATAAAATACTTAGATTTATTATTTTTATTTTTACGTAAAATGATACAAATACGACCTTTTTAATATTAACCCCTTAAGGATCGCATTTTTTTGCTATCTAATAAGATGGCCCCTCCTGTTTTGGAAAGAGGGTGTCGTTTTCATTCATCTAAGAAGGCACAGAATATTTGAGATGCTTATGGATTCTATGTAATTTTTGTATCAAATTAATAAAACTAATGTCAGTTTATAAGAGTAAAAATGCGATAATTCGATGCGTGTCAATGTGACGGGAGCGAGACTTAAGGGGTTAAAATGCAGCAATCCGATGACATTGTGTTTTTGTCCCCGACTAAATGCACAATTATTTTGGTAATTATAATATTATAGCATGGATTCATAACAGGAAATTTGAAGCCCTTTACATTAGAAAAATAAAATAATCCTTCGAAACGGAAGGCTACTAAACTGTGCATTTTGATTATTCCGAAGGCACTCCCTTAGTTCACTTCCCCTTAGGATTCAAACACCCTCCAAAATATTTTTTGATTTCGATTGCATACATTTTATTTGAAATAAAAATAAAAACATAACATGCAAGAAATTTTTATTTTTTACTGATTTTCTCAAACTTTAACTAGTAAATACTATATTACTATATATATGTATTGAAACGAAGAGATGGTTCAGAAGTTTATGAAAAAACTATTTAAAATGTTTAAGATGTCTTATTTTAACCACTTTAGGATATATTATATAATAGACACACTGTTTTTATTTGATCCATAGATATTTATTTTGTTATTTAAAACACCATGCTTAGTATTTTTCAAAAAGAATATATGTTTTTGAAATCGGAAAAAATCCTTTGGTGGCCAAATTTTGATTAACCCTAGTACAACATTCCGTCTGGCGCAACCGACCTGCATGCACAGATCTGTCGTTTTTTGTTCTCCCTTCCACTTTTAGACAGGGAAGAAGTCTGTCCCTTCTAGCAGTCTCATTTCTTTACCTGATGTTTGCAGTCTCCCTACTCAGTTGACACCCCCCGCTTCGTGTATTACAGTTATTGCCATATTGATCTCACAGGCACATTGCGCCCGAATTCGCCACACACATGATTGTTCGTAATATCCTATTTTTTTAAAATCATCTATGTTAACTTTGCCCATTTCACGACTCCATCTTGAAAGATTTATTGTTTTGAAAAACGGTTGTCCCCAAAATTTCTTTCGTTCTAAGAGAAAAGAAACAATATATTAGTATATTTATTTTAAGTGATGGGAAGAGTTGGGTGTCCTACGTTTCGAAAGTGAAATTCATGTTTCTCGATTCTTCGCTTCATAGTGGCTTTTTGCAACGATAACCCATTTTTTTCATCTTAAGCTTCCCTATGAAGGTCAAAAATTAATTTTAGAACGCTAAAATTAAAATGAGTGGGTATTAACAGTGTTAGTTTCCAGATCGTTTGCCTGTGCCTGTCAGGCACATTGCGATCGAACTCGCCGGTGCGAAACAGCAGTTGTATTAAAATGTTAAATATACACACAAGGTTTCCTAAAGAGCTAAATCAATCCTTACACTGTTAAATATACACTCACAATTATGCATTTTATTACCTTAAGGTTTCTCTAGATTGAAACAAGGAAGTTCATTCGTTTTATTTTCCATTTTAATACAGCTGCTATTCTATTGCACTGACTTTAGATGTGTTCAAGTGAGTGAATTTTTGAAAAAGTTCCCTCCTTCTTAGTAAAATTTGTTTAGTTACACGAAAGATTAAAGCATCTGAAATGCCAACCAAGTCATATGAATATAAACTACATATAAATGCATTTAATCTGGTAATAGGATAAACCATCTAATATTTAGGAAGCGAATCCGAGACTAAATATTTATTTAATGCATTCCGTCAATTATTGCTCTAAAGAAATGCATCAGAATGTGAAATAAGCATCCGTTATATGCAATACGTTGGAAGGCTAATTGTATTGTTAATATTTAATATAATTTGGTAGAATGAATTCGTTTACATGACCTGACGTTACCCCACACTCTTGGTGCCTATAACCTCAAGGGTTATCTAACCAGTTGGGTGGATGAGAACAACCACTTTCACCACAGGGTCCTCGGATCCCATGCGAATGCCATACTCCGAACAAATTTGAATTCTAAGCACCAATTTACAGCAAATTTAGTTCAAATATTCAAGTGAATTAATAACACCACATGTGAAAGGGATTTAGATGCGATTACAACCCTGTCGCAATATTGTTTCATAGGCACACTTGCAGGATATGCTAGATTTGAAATTTAAATTATCAATGGGAGTATTACATATGCTTCTTTCGAATAAATATCTGAAGATTCCCACGAAAAATATGGAAAAAAGATTCGATGAGTTTCATGTCACTTTTTTAGATGTTTTGTTTTTAGTTATATTTACGCTCCATTTCGCAGAAACACGATGGCTATTTTGGGGATTAACATCGTAGTTTTGAACCAAGGTCCAAAAAGAGAACGACACCAAAGACAGCGCCTACTGTCCAAACTTCCGCGCCTCGCCAGCGGAAAGACATTTGGCCCCGTCAAATTTAGAGTGAATCAAGCTCGCTTACACAATCGTTCTTCGGTGGGATGCGATCTAGCAAAACACTTACCACCAGGCAACCGCGGCCTTTAGAAGCTGATATTAATGGCTTCCAGTTGTCCAAACCAACTATGGTAATGAATATCGTTAATCATATAGAGTGGCATTTTTTTTTTTTTTTTGCTTTAAAATAATATTTGCACAATATGATAATGCAGATACTGGTACTTTTAAAATTTGAACAGCTATTACAGTTACCAATAATAAACCAATAATTTTCGAAATTCGACAAATTTTCAATTTATTGCTTTTATCAGATCAGATTCTCTCAACTTGTCAGCATTATAGATTTTGTAGTCGTTTATCGAACACAATATTGTTTCAGATATCGTTCTGTAAAGAAAAGAGGGGGGGGGGAATCTTCTACACAGTTTTCAGCCCAAAATAGAAATTGGGTTCACACTTATTTCCTATTGGTTGGAACTTGTGAATATTACCTCATTTAATTATCATAAATTAAATTTGCTAATTCATATTAGAGACATAGTTTCAGGTACGAAAATTATGTATCAAAAGCAAAATTCAGTTTTTGCAGAATCAGAAGGTATTGGAAGTGGTTGCTGCATCGACAAATACAAAGAATAAGCCTCAAATTGTGACCAAAAGTTAAATACAAGTTTCAGGGAACGTCCCGCAATAAAAAAATATTTAGTGGTAATCTGGGCGCTTCGGTGCTCAGCGAGTAATGACCAACTTTGAACATGTTGAACATATTTAATAAATTCATCGGAAATTACCCTTCAAAGCTTAAAAGATATAGAAAGGTAATCTATCGACATTTTGAAACTGTGTAAATTGTCAGCTAATGGAGTATTCCGTGAAAAGATTATTCCCGTTTTTCTGACAAATTTTGCAGTGTGATTCAATTCCTTTGCGTTTTGAATGCTGTATTTTTCTTTATCATTCCACCACGTGAGTTTTAAAAATTTGCGCTCCGTTGGTTCCGCTAAGGGGACCTTGAGTTGCATAAATACTTTACCCTCAATACGCATACGACATAATTTTTTATTCTAACAATTTAGACAGGATTTTACCGAGATCGCTACTACTTGATTTGGTGGCTAACCTAAGTAATTAATGTCAAAGAATTGAATCTACGAATGTGACATGCAAAGTAAATTACACATTTAATTAACTTTTGGAGGGCAAAAAGTTAAATGTGTGGTAACCCCAATGAATATTGTCGCCACCAGTGATTTTTATTTTAAATTTAAAATTACTGCTTCCATTGAATAAGAAACAGATGTGGGCAAACAATTCTTCAAAATTAAATATTGGATATACAAACCCTTATTTTTGAAATAAAGTTTATACAGTGAAAACTGCGCAATTGAACGTATTGCAAATTATTTCAAAAGCGAATTAAGGGTGAAAATCAACTGCCTGCGTCGTTGAATAAATTTTGAAAAACAAATTAGAATTAAAAGAAAACTTGCAAGAAATTAAAATAGAATTCGCAGCAAAGTTAAATTTATTTAAATTTTTGTAAAAATGATTTTCGAGCGATATTCTTCGAAATTTTGACGAAAAATGTAAAATTTATTATTTTTAATACAAAATTTAAATATAATTAGAAAACCCTTTAATTCGTGAGAACCTACTACCCAAGAAGTAACTGTGCGCCGCTTTCGGTACCACTTTTGTACAAGTGGCTGCCGTGTAGATCGTTTTGAGCGGTTTTTGCAACATGCATCACGCAAATTACAAATTGAATGCTGGCCGAAATATGTTATGCACAAACACTTTTCATGCCTTAAAAACAGTAAATTGCATTCAAGTCGCACAACCATTTTCCTATTCGAAATTCAAAAAAGCATTTGAAGAGTGCGGTTCTAAAAACCGATACAGAATATTGGGCTCAATTACTAGTAGGCTGAGTTTGGTGTAATTTGAAACTACTCAATACCAGAACGACCGCTTTAAAATAGATGCGGTAGTTCCACGAGTTTAACGAGCAACTGTTACGTTACTAACGAAATCGCTTTTGCTACCAACTTAACCCCCTGCACTTCTATATCGAGT
Organism: Araneus ventricosus; assembly: GCA_013235015.1. Classification (NCBI taxonomy): domain Eukaryota; kingdom Metazoa; phylum Arthropoda; class Arachnida; order Araneae; family Araneidae; genus Araneus; species Araneus ventricosus. The sequence goes on from BGPR01019889.1 coordinate 20,429, forward strand.
CAGACTCGACATTCTGAATTAAGCATTTTTTCCACATTCTTGTTGGATAGCGCTTTCTATAAAAACCATGTAATAGCAAAAAAAAAACAAATTTTTAGAAATTGAAACAAATCAATAACAATATTTTTCATATTCCTAAAGAGCTAAATCAATTCTTGCACTGTTAAAGATACAATCACAATTATGCACTTTATTACCTTCCTGAGCGTAAAGGGGTAAAAGTAATTATTTGAACCCAAATATAAATTCATATTTTTTATCATTAACGAATACGTAGAGATTAGTGTTAGCACATCATAAGCTGTGGAAATGAAAACGAGAAAGGATGTATTCAACACAACAAAAATAAATAAACTTCATATTTATAGCCTAGTAATCGATTTGTATCATGTTTAGATGAGTGCATAAATGCTATAAAAGATGCATGAGGGCTGTATTTTAACCCTGGAATGGTATCGTCGAGTCAATTTGACTCCGACCAGAAGATAAATTCATTTTCAACCGCTGCGCATTTTATGAAAACACAAGTTAAATAAAAACATTTTTATCTTATTAAACTACAAAATTGTGGTGCATAAATCACGTTTTCACTTACAAATTTGAAAATATATTAAGCATTGCGATTTTTTAAACTTTATTCTTTGAGCTTTTTCATTTCTTAAATTCTTCAGGTCATAAAATAATAGGCAAGAACAGTAATGTGTAGCTGGTTACTTATAAATTAAAAGCAAATGTAAACTTTAATTTTAAAATAAAAGTAGGTATTATATTTATATATTTGAGAAAGAAGTCAGCATTAGTAGCTTTAGAGCAAACAGGACTGTAATATACATATTTATGTATGAGATAAATGCATAAATATCTTCAGAACTAAAGCAAGGATATAATTTTCATCTAAAAACACTTTTAAAAGAAAGATTAAAATATTTGCATACAATTAATTATATTTATTTATTAATATATTATTAATATATTATTATATATTATATATATATATTTTATTAATTAATATTTAGTTATACATATGTATAACTAAATATTAAATTATTCAGTTGGGTACAAACTAAAAATTTACTTTCTGCCTACAAAAAAATAAGTACACCTTCATAAATATTAACATGTTCGCTCGTCTTCTAGCAGTGAAAGATTATCATTTTGAACGGGAGAAGGAGTCAATTTGACTCAACGGTTCATTGCAAGTTGAACCCTGGAATTGGAGATCAATCTCCGATTTCTTAGTTTAGAATTAAAGGCTAATTTTACATTTTAAATTTTTTCAGGGATAGGAATTTTAACCAACATTCAACATTTTTTCACAAAAGTTATACTATAGAAGAAACAAACGAATGTTTAATAGAGAGAAAACTTTGGAGCGTTTCATCAAAATAATTAAAGTAAGGTATATGTATTCCGTTGTTAATTGATTCATTTCATATGAATACAATGATATACAAAGATACCTTATGTGCCTGCCAAAGATGCCCGTTTAATGCGCGTTCTTACAAACGCGGATTCTACAACGCGACAAACACAAGGTCACTACAATATTCACTATGCTAGATTCCTTTCGCAAGGGTCAAAATTACTAACCCTTATTTATTACTGCTTTTGAACAAAATATCCATTCTGTAACCAGAGATTTTTAGAATTCTCTATTAATCTCGAAGAAAGCTCAAATTAAATACAGCTAATGTAACAAATTAGTATTACAGATTCATTGAAAAGCTTAATTTAGCAAATTAGTGATTCAAATTTTGAAATGATCTCAACAGAACATTTCGAAATTGTAGACAACTGGAAAAGTGACGCAATATAAATATAATAAAAGTATTTTCGTGTTTTCTTAGTGAAAATAATCTTGTAAAATATAGCTCCGAATTTTACTAAATAGATTAGCATTATTTGTATTAATTAGTAAATTAATTATGGATCCCTTTTATTTAAGTGCATCTCATTTTTAAAATATTTCATGAAAAATAAACATGCATATAGATAATGAGATTTCTGCGAGAGAATTTGAAAAAAGAAATTCTATAGCTCGACTTTTCATAACTCTATTTTATATAACGTCTAATTCCACTCCGCATTATACAGCACTCCAATGTAATGTGTTTTCACTCTTGCATAACAATGACAGCAATAGTACAGTAGCCCAACAATAATCTATATCAACATTTTATACAAAACATTCGAACTATCGTTTTAATTTCCCTACCCATTTCTGAAGAATTTTGAAAATACCATAAATAAAAATAACATGAAATATTTACAGTTGACTTATTTGAATTTCCATGAAATATTCACACTTAGGCTCATAAATTAAATGCATAAAATTTTTTAATGTAATGCATCGGATTTATAATAATACATATCGAAATTAATAAGTAGTTATACAATACATTATTCAAATAGTATTAGAGTAATAGAAATAAGACATTTATAATTTTTTAAAAAAAAATGTGTACTGCAAAGCACAAGAATTGCAAATATTAGTATTGTACTCACTTTTCCATCCATATCTTATCAGTGAGGGAGTCCAGTGAACAAATATATCCAAAAATTGTTGATGCAACGAAAACGTGAATAGTAAAAGGCGAAAGATCAGCACGAAATTGAAGAGAAACAGGAGCATAACAAATGTAAGCGATTAGAAATGTTTCTTAAAGCAACCCTACAGAAGAAATACAATTTTGTTTGAATCATCGCCCTCTGCCAAATGCAAAAAATGCAATTATTCACATATAAATGTCCAGTTGGTCTCACGTAAATGCCGCCAAAGAATTTTTAATCCAAAATGAGACGCCAAACTCAAAATAACGTAATTGAGTCATTGTAATCTGGTCTGGATAGCCAGTCCGCAAGACAAATACGATTCTGTACTTCCAAATGGTCGGGTTCGAATCTGTGGCTCATGAAAAAGCCCTACTTTGGACGAATGTTTGCATATAAAATTTTTCGTCTTTTAATCCGTCATATGAACACACTGAAATGCTTTTCATAGGAAATATATTTATTCTAGAATAAAACGAATCATGTAACATAAGCCATGAATAAAAATCCATATTAAGAACAACACTATTAGTTCACTGACGAGTGCCGCCTGTTTGGCAAGGCGAAAAGATGCTCTGCTTCCAATGGATTTGTCATTCCATCCTTATATTGCTTTGGTATGGTGCAGTTCTCAGTGAAATTTCCGAAAACGTTGGTGGATAGCTTTGGCAATTAGAAATGCTAACGTCACGCGTGCGCGAATCTTCCATTTCTCCCTTTCTGTTTGTTTTGATTAGTTACTTTTAAGGATTGAGAAAAGGCAGCGGAAATACTCAATTCATATTTAGAATTGAACATTTTTTAATAAGAATGAAGCAAACGTAAATCGCTTCACACCAAGGATTTATTTCCGTAAGTTCGTTTTCTATATCACATTTCCGTAATTTGCTTCCCAATTTCATAAAAAAATTTTAGTAATGTTTTGATTTATGGTTGTTGAGTTTCATATATCCTTTGATGAATTTCAGTTGATAACAGAATTTTTAAATGGTTCTGATTTTGGAATATATGTAACTTAAATTATTTTGTTAAGTATTCAGAGAGCATCAGAGTGAAAAATGATCTACTTTACTCACAGCTGAAACTTCAGAAGAATTTGAAATAACTGAAATTGATTGATAATTTCATCGAAATTTCGATGTAAACTTTCTATTTAGTATAGTTGTTGAATGAAATTTTGAATAGTTCTCTATAATAAGATCCAAAATATGCGTCATCTGAACCATAATAATTGATGGGTATATAAATATCCAAAATGTTTACTGAAAAATTACATTGGAAATGAAATTATGAAATTTGGTTTAAAGTTTTAATTATATATCATAATTTTAAGATTTTTTTGAATGAGATAAGAATAATCGGAATATTTGTATTGTAGATTAATATAAATTAATTATTTTAATTTTGAATTGATATATATTGTACATCATATAATTTAAGCTGATTTTCAAAGAATTTTAATTGAGTGTAGTGATTGGGAATAATTATATCTGACATCCCAAGGATTTAACTGGTGTAATGACCCCACATAGGGTATTCAGAACTGGATATAAATAATATTTTAGATCTAATTAATAGGATAGACCAGCTTTGAGTCTCGAATCTTCCAAATTGCTTTGAGCCTGATTTAAGAAATCCTCGCTTAAACTCTTTGTTGCTTTCTATCTAAAAAGTTTTGTACCTTTTGAAGTGGAAATGCATTTTCGTAGTGATTCATCTAAGTATCCGTAAAATGCTTGATGGATTCAACTTACATTTTCGTCGAATTATAAAGCTTAAGAATGACTTCATTTTGACTTTTAGGTTTAAGAACACAAAAATCCTCTTTGTGTGTGAGGAAATGTTATAATATTCAAAGGATTAACGGATTAACATTTTTAAATTACTGATCGAAATGACTGCATCTAAATAGTGATTGGAAAGTCCGACGGTGAAGGGTAATCTAACATATCCAATTCTCACACAGATAGACGTTTCATTTCCTTTAAAGCAATTTTTATTTAAAGACAAATCAAACTTGACTCTCCCATGACTGACTGATCTTTGAACTGCACACCACTGAATTTTTTTATGCTTCTGCTTAATGGCTGAAATTATTCGAAAGAGAAATATAGAAAACCTGTATCATTCGCATGTTAACCCTTTGCCAACAGGTAACATTTTAGAACACTCGGATCAGGTTGGCGCACTTTATACGCCATTCCATTTTTTTCAACTCTTTGCATATTTAATTATATAAAACATTATTTTTCATAGTGTAATAATATTAGGGGTTTTAATGGATGGATAATATACACATTTGTGTCCGCTAGCCTCTATCCTCTTTGTTAACTGGATTTCCAACAACTCAATATAGAGATCGGTAAATTGTGGCGTACATTATACGGTTAAACACACATACGGAGGAATTATAATGTAAATGACTAATCAATGCTATACCACTCCGTTATTAATATGTTACATGATTGATGGCAATGGTCCAACACTGAAATTTTTCCAGACTATTTTTAAGTTTCCATAAAGTTTTATAAAATGTGCTGGGAAAAACTTCTCCGTAGAATTAAATATTTAAATGATACTGGGTTACATTTACTAAAAAGTATTTAAAAAACATTTATGGTTTAAATTTCAGAAGGTTAATAATAATAAAAACGTGCAGGCAACCTTAAACTTCCAGCGGGCGCTCATATGCAAGAGATGCTTGAATTGTGCATCGTGTTACATATTTATATCGTTCTTTTATAAACATAAGTGCAATTTTTATTTATCAAATATTTGTTTCTATTAAGCTAATAAATACAGATAAAATAAAAAAAATTGCATTAATTTTTGTGAAACGACACAATATATATATAATACCATGCACGATATGTCGTAAAAAGTTGCGCCCGCTGGAAGGTTAAGTCGAATAATGTGTTTTGTGTTTAAAAGCTTACTTTCCCGAATGTGATGATATATTTCAATTTCCACAACTCATTATAATGCATTTAAATGAAGGCTATAATGACCTTTGTAATCCGAAAGCCATAGTTATAACAGAGACACACAGCAGCCTAATCCACACATGAAATTGCGTTGCGATTCAGATATGCTTTCGTCCTAAATCAATCTGTTGTTAAAATTACACTTCATTCCAAAAATCGATAAAATTTCCCTCTGGGCATATTTATGTTAATTTATAGTGGTTAGGAGTTTCATAAGCATGTTGTGTTTAATCAATGATTTTCTACACCCACTAGTGATTTTTATCTCTTAACCCATCTTCTAAAAAGATTTAACTACAGTTTTAAATATCGAATACTGTTGTTTCTGTACACGGGTTAAACACGTCATTGTATCTGTAGGGATCTACTGATGTTCAAAATAATCTGGAAAGAATTATTCATGAATTAATTTGAAAATTGTTGGAATTGTATTTAAGGATATCAGAATTAACAAATCAAATATCTTTGGGTCAGAACAAAAAAAACTTATACAATTTTTGAGAAACTTCTGCTGTGTAGAGACCAGGCGATTACAGCTCTGATATGGAGTCTAAGTGATTTAGAATTCAAAAAATAGAATTAATATTTTTCACATATGACACATGGAGAATTTTGGGAATGAGCGTGCTGAACAAGAGGTAATATTATGTTCAAGGAACCGCCATCGGGGAAGATATGAAAAAAATTTGGAGAAGAAGAAGGAAGTCGTGTCTTGAGAACCAATGCAATAAGTAGTCTTCCTATAAGAAATTTACTTGACTGAGCAGAATAACTGATCTTTTGTTTCACCCGCTTTTCTTGCCGTTAAATGACAATCATGTGAGGACCTAAACCGCCAAATTGTAATGTTATTTCTCACTTTTTCGAGAAGTTCATAATTTTATTTTGTCTGTTACAACTTCAGGTTTCATAGAACGCCATATGGCCTTCGGACTGCAAATGGTTTAATTTTGTAATTATATAATAATTTGAAATTTTTGTAAAGGAAATATATGCAAAGCTGAAATTTTAATACAGTTCCTTAACTGGGCATGGCCAATGTTAAGGATTCTACCCAATTGACTCGTGTCTCGGTTCAACTTCTCACTTTTATAAGTTCTCTCGAGGGATCCAATGGACGCGACCCTCCTGATGAACGGAGGCACGGATCCGGCAGTGTCGGGCAGGCAAGAACTTCTGTTCCTGCACCTCGATTTGCCTATAAAAAAGTGATGAAAATTTGCAATTGTATACGAGTAGAAATAATTTAGAGTGATATATTTGAGTGCATTCTTTTAACTACATTCTTGTTCTAGAATAATGAAATAAGTGAACACATTCGCTGCCGAAATCAAAGAATGCTTTCAATTAATTATGACACCAGATTACGTTATTGGTGTGACAGATGACAGTTAGTTACAATAATTAGGAAGTAACGCCATGTTTTGTGTCTCGTTTCACAAAACGTCTTAAATTTCATATTGTTAGTGACAAAAATAAGAAGTTTCAAATATTTTCAATGAGAAATCTCTTATATGCATCAAGGAAATTATTAATACTCGTCGTTGTGATGAGGAATTACAGTTTCGGAAAAAAATAAATTTCTTTGTAATCATTGACGATTCTCATTAAGGAATTCGAATAAGGCGAAAATATACTACAGATTTTTTTGTTTTTAAAAAGGAATTTTCATTACTATTATTTTTCATTTCTACTCTTGCATTATAACCCTGTCCAATTAATCGCTAGATAGTAACAGAACTATCAAAAGTTTGGCTTGACGAGATCTTGAAGCCCGCATGTGGCCAAAGAACCCTAGACGTTATGTTTGTTTTGGAACGAATTGAATATTCACAAGATATTTTATGACAGAGTCATTTCGACGTTAATCCTCTATACGGAAAGCACACGGTACCTGATTAATTAAAATGTCCACTTAGCGTTACCATGTTTCTCTCATTCTGGCCAGCAGCGCATGGGTTTCACATGCATTTTTTAAACATAAGATCAGGTGCCATTCCAATATTCATTGATGTATAGACCGCCCACTGAGTATTTTTCCAATATTACTATAATAAATACACTCTTAATTTAAAGAAGAACGCGCGGACTACACATCGGTTGACCGAAAAATGCCTTATGAATGGACCAACAAGAAAAGCATCATTATTTGTGAATCATAAAAATTAAGATTCGAAATTTGTTCTTTTCGAAATCAGGAAAGTTGTGGAAATTTTAATTTGAACAATAAATGCATTACTAGAGGGATCTAATACTCAAATTAGGATCTGAAATTGGGTAATATCGAATTGGAAACGAATTTTTACTACCGAATTGGGTACTTTTTATGAATTTAAATAGTATGGTTAGATGCACTAGAGTGATATAATAATCTCGCTTTTTTCTCTCTCTGAGTTGCTCATACATGTTAAATACGAAAGAGCTACAGAAAAGCTTCTAAATAAGTAATGGAAATATTTTTGAGAGAGTTATTATTTATCTTAACAGCAATTTTTTTTTTACGCAGTATCGAGCCTGCAAAAAATAAATTCTAAACAATAAAATGATGGAATTTCATACAAATAGAGGAAATGCGAAATTCACATTTAAAATTATTTTAAACTGTTCAGCC
>BGPR01019890.1:0-28570 GCA_013235015.1 Araneus ventricosus
TATTTATGAAAAATATTGCGCACAACAAATTAAATGTATCACTACAATAAATAAATTAGAAATTGTACATATTTTCTGAAAGATTTTTGATTTACCCGTTACTTTTAATCAACTTTAGAGGACTTTTTTCTTGAATTCCTTTTTATTCACACACCAGATCGTACCAATCGAACGCTTTAACTTTTTTTAATGGTCATTTTTGAACCACTCCCTCTGCCTGCGCTTTTGGCGGGGGCCATTCTCGCCATCTCCCTCGGTATGGCCCTGGACTTGGTCCAAAGTATCGAAAATTCCCGGTTCGACCTGGTTGTTTTACAGGTTTTTGCCGCAAAATACCAAAAAGGTCTGTTATCACAGAAATAATGCGGAAATTATAGTGGCAATTTTTTGTTATGAATTCCGATAAGAATTTCAAACTGGTCTTGAAACTTGGATTTAGCACCAAGAACTGTGATAAGTTATCTAAAATTCGAAACCTGCTGAAAATACGGCATATTTACAAACAAACAGGCACGCTCCGCTTCTCGCGTGTGGTCGTCTTTTGACGAATTCCGTATCACTCAAACTAATCAAGTCATCTATTGTTTTATCTAGCTAAAAAACGGGTGCTAAAAAAGATATCTTTCGATTGTAAACATACAACATGTTAAAAATATACCAGATTACGAGAAAAGCAGTTAATTGAAAGCGTATGCAGTTTGCGTCAATTTACGTCAACGCGCGTCAATTAAGACGTAAAGCGAAAGCTGCTCCACCTGATAACGGATTAAAACTTCGTTATCTTCGTGTTTTAATAAGGAGTTTAATCATTTAGCTAAAAATTGCATTGTCTGACTTAAGCATGTGTTACGAAAATCTTATGCAGATATAAAATCAAAATATTTTGGATTGTTAGTAATCTGATTTTCTGAGACAAAGCAATATTTACAATTATTAATAGTAACGTTTGGTATCTGGACCCAAGATAAGGGAGAGGTTACCGTGAAATGTTCAATACAATAACAAACTTATGACCTGAGAGGTAACATCAAGACTGGACAAAGTTTAAAATTAACGCCCATCAATGACACTAATTAACAAATCTTGATTTAGGAAAATTTAACTTTTATAATTTGTTACTGACTGATTTTTACTTTCTCGTATACGAAGTATACAAAGAGAAAGTATTGTAATCGTCAAAAAATTCTAACTCGAGATTTTGACGAATCTCCACGCTTTAGACCTCCCTGAGTCCGAAAAACACAATTTTGGAATTATGTCTGTCTGTGTGTCTGTATGTCTGTGTGTATGTCTGTGAACACGATAACTCGAAAACTATCAGAGTTACGGGGATGAAATTTGGTATGTGAACTTGACACATAATTTGTAGGTTTCTATCACATTTTGGACAAAATCCGTCCACTGGAAGTCTGTCTATCTGTCTGCCCGCGGTCATGTGAACACTATAACTCAAAAACTTGAATAGCTAGATGAATAAAATTTGGTACACAGTTTTATCATCATGGATGTAGGTCCATATAAAATTTTGGGCCAAATCCGTCAACGGGTTGACTGTCTGTCGGTCTGTATAATTTACTTTTGAAGAAAATCCGTTTATCTCCACGCGCATGCGTACTGGAAGAACGGAACGGAATTTCATTACGGAGTAGCGAATTACGTCAGTTTGTCCTTGAGCCGGTAAGAGAGGAAAATATTTACGCATCTCTTTGAATTCTTTACCTAGATATTTTTCAATCACTATAATGAAAAACCTTCTGGTAGTCAATGGATTCTGCGTAACAATAGGTTCGAATTTTTTTAGCCGCGCGGGGAAGGGGAAACGGCACCTTTTTGGGGAAGTATACGAGAAAGTTTAGGGGAGAACACTCCCGATGGTTTAAAATCAAATAGACTCGTTCAGAAGTATGCGGGGAAAAACATGGGAATTGTCAAGAAATTTGAGCTAAATATTTTTTCCTAAGTGCGAATTTCTTTTATTGGTTTATTTATTTTTGAAATGATATTTTTGTGTCTCTGCGTCCATACATTCGTGAATTTCGATAATTTGCAAATGTGTGAATTGAAAAGTATGAAATTCTGTTTCATTATATGCCTGCCCGTGTGTCTGTCTCTGTGTACATGAACACGATAACTGAAATGCACAATGAGAAATTTCGGTGAAATCTGGAGTGTTGGTTTTATATTAAGACTGTAGACCTGTATCAAACTTTGAAGCAACTTCATCTATGGGTAGAGGCTCTTTCCTTTTAAAAAATTCAACCCGAAAGAAGAATCATATTTCCAAAGATTTTTTCAACATGCACATTGTCGTTCATGTTCTATGAAAATAAACATCTACACACTGTAAAAAAAATCCCGTAAAATTTACGGTTTTAAACTGGCAGCTGGGTTGGTTGTGCAAAACCGTAAAAGTTACGAAGTAAATCCGTAGTCACAACGGTTTTTTACCGTATGAAATCAAGTTTTCTCCGTAAAAATTAAGTCATCGAAGTAAGTGACGTCATCGACTGAGGGGAGTTGTTTTTCTCCTTCTGTTCGAGTTGAGTTGAAATGTGCTGATGTGTATTATCAATTAGGAATATTAATTAATCAAGGCTTAATTATTAATTTCAATTAGTTTAATTAATATAATTTTTAATTGAACTTACTTGGACGATTTCGATGCAAGATGGTGACAAAAATTCTTACTCCTCTGAGCCGGGGATCGAAACCGCGTTCTTAGAAATAAAGGGCAGCCGCTCTAACCACTAAACCAGCGGAGAGTTCATAAAATGAAGTAAAAATAATTTATTTGAGTTTTAAAGTCACTATAGCTCTAGTGGCGCCACCTAGTAGTGTAAAAATCAACTATTGCCAGAACACGTGTTTTAAGGTTAGCTTTCATGAGTGACAACAGGTTATTGCAACATGTGTAAACAACAGCGGAGATGGAACCCTATTAAAAACATGAAATGAATGCAATAAAATTACATTTAAGAAAAGGGAAAGTTATTGGACGGAAAGCAATACCGTATGACGAAAAATAGAATTTGAACTGGCGGTTTTAAACCGTTTATGGCTGGAGCGGAAAACGGTGAAAAACCGTTTTGTTAACAAAACAGCTTTAAACCGTCAAATATACGGAAAAAGTCCGGGAAAAAAACGGATATTTTTTACAGTGCAGTAGAGTCTCCCTACAACGAAGTCTCTCTACAACGAATTTCTCCCTATAACGAAATTTTTAATCGGAATGTTAAATAACATTCAAAATATTCTCCGTATAACGAAGTGGTTGTCTCCCTATAACGAATTTTTTCAGAGGTTTATCTTTTCGATTTTTGTCATTTTTGAAGCAAGTTGATAGTTTCTGTGCAAACAATTCGCTCACACGTGCCTGTTTCTGGAACCACTCACTCTTAAAATGTGAAAATTTTTATGAAAATTTAACATCGCGAAATGCAAAGCAATGTAAAATAACGGAATTTTTCAAGTAAAATAAACGTAAGTACATACTATTCTCTAAATTGGTGAATTGTCTTCACTTTTGAGCATTTTATTTGTACAATAAAAATTAGCATAATTTTAACAAATTTATAACATATATTACTTCATTTTTAATCGAAAATCATAATTAAATACATTTGAACTTATCGCATCTACTGAAAAGTTTGGAACATTTACTTAAATATCTGCAAAAATTTCTAATCTCCGTATAACGAAATTTTCTCTATAACGAATTTTTCAATTGGAACCAAGCGATTTCGTTATAGGGAGACTCCACTGCATATTTATTTGTGCGAAAATTATTGACTATAATGAAAAGCAAATTTATGAAAATCGTGTTAATAAGAGTTGAAATTGAAGGGTCAGCAAATTTATAAAATATAATCTAGTTACAAATCGTTTTATTAGGATAATAAATGTGAAAGTTATCGCCGAAAAATATCAAAATTATGAAATAGAAACAACAATGAAAATCCGTCATTGGTAGAACTAAATGAACAGACACCAAATATAGGTTAGTCATTTTTGTTATATATTTTAAAAACAATTTGAATAAATAGTTGATATAAATGTTTCAATAATTGTATGTTTATACTGAAAAAGATAGGTTACTTTAAGGCGTTTTCCATACATTTTCTCAAATTAAGACGTTCAAAATAACACGAATTCAAGGTTATTCATTATTTATTCACACAAATAGTGCCAGAAGGCTGTTATTACGTCTCCAAGCAGTTATTTTGACGCCAAAGTGTGTCATTGGAAAGTTCACTTTCGAACTTCTTAAAAAAAAAGAAAGAAAAAGAAATCACATGCAATTGATTATTTCATTTTAAAAAGAATTGTTGTGTTAATCGCATGTTCAAATGTTTATTCGGAGTCTAAGTTTGCCTTTTATTAAAAATTCAGGTATCCTTTGTTGCTGTTTACTCAACTGATAAAGGTATTCCTTTGATAAAAAATGTAGACGAAGTTTTCGCCACATCGTGTTGCTTCCAAATAGTATTACTTTGTTTTGTACAGGTAGAATCCCGTTTAATTTTATTCCATTTTCAAAATTTAATTAGTAATGCAAAAATTTAAATGACCTAATTGTTTTTGTCAAGTATCAGCCTTCATTTTAGGTAGAAAGTCGGTGGCGTGGCAACAATTAAAGAGCTGTAATGTCACCAAATGAAGGGTGTAATGGAGTCTCTGCATAGAAGAATTTTAGGAGAAATAGCGACCTACTTCCATTTATGATCGATATAATTTGGCATTTCAACATTATTACGAATTTTTTATGCTATTTTCCTGCACTGTTAGTCTTGATATATACTGTTTAGTTTTGTTAGTCTCTTCAGCCCTGATCTTGGCAACAAATTTGGCGACTTAGGTGACAAAATGAAGGTTTTTGTATATGCAAGACTTATGGCCCGAGAATTCTATGTGACGTCACGGCCTGTCGGAAAAGGTATAAATAAGAAGGTACTCAAACGAGGAATCAATCTCTTTGGAGGTTTCTCCGCAGAGCAAGCCGATGAACTAACAGACGCTAGGAGCTATTAAAAGTGCTGTTACTGAAATTTATTAGTGACCTGCTTGTTTTGTAATTTATACTTCATCAAGTACTATTTAGGGTTGAAGTGTTGTACATCAAGTACTGTTTAGTTTTGTTACCAGTCTTTCGTGTTTTGTTGGAATATTAGTAGAATAAAGCGTCGTTTTTTGTATTATCCTGCTTGTTAGACTACATTTGCCTACACCCACCGGACGGTTTTCGTAACAATATACCACATATTTAAAAAAAGGTAGTTATAATAAATGTAGTATAGTCAGTAGAAAACAATATTAACTCTTCATGGGATGGCTAGCGTATGACACGATTTGGGAGGGGCGGCGTATAGAGTACGCCAGGTCGTTTTTCCCACCCTCTGCTTCATATTTCTATCCTTTCTACTTTCTCGTATACGAAGTATACAAAGAGAAAGTATTGTAATCGTCAAAAAATTCGAACTCGAGATTTTGACGAATCTCCACGTTTTAGACCTCCCTGAGTCCGAAAAACACAATTTTGGAATTATGTCTGTCTGTGAACACGATAACTCGAAAACTATTAGAGCTACAGGGATGAAATTTGGTATGTGATCTTTACACATAATTTGTAGGTTTCTATCGAATTTTGGATAAAATCCGTCTAAGGGAAGTCTGTCTTTCTGTCTGTCCGCGTTCATGTGAACGCTATAACTCAAAAACTCGAAAAGCCAGATGGATAAAATTTCATACACAGTTTTATCGTCATGAATGTAGGTCCGTATAAAATTTTGGACCAAATCCGTCTAAAGGTTGACTGTCTGTCGGTTTGTATAATCGCATCTCCAACGAATCCGCCATCTCCACGCGCATGCATACTGGACGCAATCTTCTGTGCATGATATTTATTGACTCCTGCTTGGCGCTTTTCTTTTTCATCCGATTCTCCATGCGCATGCGTACTGGTAGAAATCTATGCACGCGGGAGGATTATGCGACTTTGTCCTTGAGCCAGCAAGAGTAGAAATCGGAACGCATCTCTTTGAACTTGATTCTTTACCTAAATATTTTCTGATAGTCATTGGATCCTGGGTTACAGTAGGTTCGAATTTTTTTATCCACGCGGGGGGAGGGGAAACAGCACCTTTTTGGGGAAGTATACGAGAAGTTTAGGGGAGAACACTCCTGCTCGTTTAATTCCTTATGCTTTCTTGTTTCCGCCATTACCAACGTTGATTTCATGTACCTCCAACTAGTCCTTCGCATATCCCCAGGCGTACGCGTACCACAGGTCAGAAGCGGCCCGAGGTAGTTTTAACAACCGGGCAATCCAACAATATGGCGCCCCCTCCCACTTATTCAATGTATTTTTTCAATTTTATAATGGCCGTATTCTAAATATCAAACAAAACTTTAATTAGAAATATGACTTAATTCTACTATGGTGAGAATTTTTAAACATCAGATATATTTAAGATTATATAGATAGCATCTAAGAGAGCGAAAATAATATATTCAATAAATTTATTTTAAAATATATACATTTCTCAAGTTCCTTCACGCTCCCGATTTGGCGCCACGGGCAGTTGCCCGGGCCTCGGGCCGCCCCTGCCACAGGTTAGGTACATCTGCACGAAAGCACTAGAACGAAAACGAAAGCCAAAACCAAAAACTTCCCTTTAAACCAAAAAAAACCAAAATTCTACATGTGACGCAATTTGATTTTGTATTTTTTATATATTTGGGTATCACAAGAAAAAATGTTGAGAGCCAGATATTTTTGCATAAAACAACAGCTATTATCTATAGCGGTTATGCCCCCCTTTTAATAAGATTTGTTTATTTTGTGAATCATTCGATTTTGTTGATAAGCCTGGGCCTTTACTGGATAAAAGTCATTTAAAGTAGTGCCCACTAATTTCATCGTGAATGTTCGATTCTCAAACCACCCCAGGTTCGTATTTTATTTTCCATTGTAAATAAACAAAAGCATCTCGCCTCACGAGCAGATCGATAACAATTTCAACAAGCACCAACAGAACCCGAAAAACAGATTTTGCCACCATTTCACTACACAAGCGTGTTTGTTGTTTGTATATTTCTTGAAAACACTCCTTCCACGTGAGATCGGTCACATGCCTCTGACTTTCGAATTTCGACGAAGCGCCGGAACTTCCCCGGCACTTGAAGGGGCTTTCCCTTATCTGCGCGTCGGCCCTCTCTGAAACCGGTGCCCCCACAGATAGCAGCTCTTCAAGTAGCTGCTTCTCTACCTGTTGAGATAAGGCGCTGTTTGCTCAGCTCTCGGGGCCGGATTACGAAGATTCTTGTGCCGGGTTGCACGGATTCTAGCAACAGGTTGCCAATGAGCAGCGTTTATCTAAGGTGACCAGATTTCCTGAAGTTAAATCCGAAACACTAGCTGGTGAGATAGGACAAAAATCCCATAAATGAATATACAGTGGAGTCTCCCTATAACGAAATCGCTTGGTTCCGATTGAAAAATTCGTTATAGAGAAAATTTCGTTATACGGAGATTAGAGATTTTTGCAGTTATTTAAGTAAATGTTCCAAACTTTTCAATAGGTGCGATAAGTTCAAATGTATTTAATTATGATTTTCAATTAAAAAGGAAGTAATATATATTATAAATTTGTTAAAATTATGATAATTTTTATTGTACAAATAAAATGCTCAAAAGTTAAGACAATTCACCAATTTAGAGAATAGTATGTACTTACGTTTATTTTACTTGAAAAATTCCGTTATTTTACATTGCTTTGCATTTCTTGATGTTAAATTTTCAGAAAAATTTTCACATTTTAGGAGTGAGTGGTTCCAGAAACAGGCACGAGTGAGCGAATTGGTTGCACAGAAACTATCAGCCTTCTTCAAAAATGACAAAAATCGAGACGATAAACCTCTGAAAAAATTCGTTTTAGGCAGACAATCACTTCGTTATATGGAGAATATTTTGAAGGTTATTTAACATTCCGATTAAAAATTTCGTTATAGGGAGAAATTCGTTGTCTCTCTCTATATATATATATATATATATATTTGTGTTTTTATATATGTAATAAAGTAAGTTAATTTTATTCCAAATTCTAATACTATATACTTTAAAATCATAATGTATTCCAAAATCACCTTTCTAAAACTCCAGTTTCGTTCTTTTCCCGCGCTGGAGGTATATTAAATCTCTCATTTTGGCATATTTATTACTAAAAGAATATTTAATCGCTTTCACGTGCCCACAGAAAATCATGACGGCGTCTCTTTGGCGCCAGACTTTTTCCCTGAAACGCCTACGTAACTTATTAAAAATACCCAATATTCCCTTCACTTTGATCACGTGTCAATATGTTATTCCCTTATCCGAGAGAATACAGGGAATAACAGGGAATTTTGCTGCTTACTTTCGCTTGTAACCTAAACGGTATCCACCACTCTCCTATTGATAATAAAATAAGAGGTAGTTATTTGCTCGGCCTGTTTATTTTCAACGACTACAACCACGAATACGTTATATATATATATAATTCCAAATGGAAAAATGCTTTAAATGAAGAGAAGAATTATAATATATGTTTTTTGAGTGAATAAATATATTCCTGAAAAAGTTACGAAATCCAACTTTTCATATAGTCCCACGGTCCTATCAATCATATTTAGTAAAATATTTTTGACACTCTTAACATTTTAAACAAAAAAAGTCCCGCTCTTTTGCGACTAAAACTGACCGAGTTATGGAGCTTTGAATCTCGCTGACTTAGACCACTTTACACCATTTCAATAGCCGTCTTGCAGGCGATTCACCATTCAATACGCAGCAGTTGCTCGACGAGGCCGCTGATTGGTAAAAATCATGAAATTCGAAGCTCCATAACTCGCTCAGTTTTAGTCGCTGAAGAGTGGGACATTTTTAGGTTAAAATTTTAGAGTGTCAAGTATATTTTACTAATAGGACCGGGAGAACCGTATAAAAAGTTAAATTCGTAATTTTTTCAGAAATATATTTAGTGACTCAAAAACATTAAATATAATTCTTCCCTATATTTAAAGCATTTTTCTAATTGGAACTATATGTCTATATCTAACTGTTCAGAAATTAGCTATTGGACCACGTTAAGTGTGGACACCCTGTATATTAGATGCCCTCATGTGCTAGTAATTAGTGAAGCTTACTGTAAAAGGAATAAAAAGATATTGTTTTATAAAGCAAGAAACAAGTGAAGACTCTTGAAATTCCCCTGACTTCGACTCTTGACTAGCATTTCGCGACCCATTAATACGCTATCCGAGGCCCATAAGTGGGCAGTGGCCCATGGGTTAGGAACCACTGCTATGGAATACCAAACGTTTTTAGGCAAAGCATGAAATACGAGAATTATTACATACTTTCCCTAGGCATTGTATATAATACCTAGGTATTCTATAGAAAGACAAATGCTATTTAGGCAAAGTATGAAAAGAAAGTCATGATAAGACCATTATTTAAAAGACGTGCATACTTTAAAAATACAATTGTTATTTTGGAAAAATAATGAAGGAGTCCAATTAAAATTTTTTATTTAAAATACGTAAAGAAAAATGAAAGTCGCACGACACAAAATCTATGCCTTTCTTATGACAAAACAAAATGAAATATGAACCTACTTGTTGCATCAATAAAGGAAATAATTTTATTTTGAAATGCACTCAATTTTATTTCTTAAAAAAACGAATCGTTGATGTATTTCATACTTTGCCTGTTTGTCATTTGACATTCTATAGAACGCCTAGGAAATGTGTGAAATGTTAGTCGTTTCATACATTGCCAGCCAGTTTTCGGCATTCTATAAAATGCCTAGGTATTCTACAGAATGCCGAATTTCATACATTGCCGGTAATATATGTAATAAAAAACTTCAGAAGCAAATAAATAGTTAATTGAGTCGCTCAGAAGCCAATGCGGATAAGTACAGAAAAAAATTGAGAAAATTAATGTTTTTTAATGCAATAACTTTCAAATTTTTTGGTTTATTAATTTGATCAGAAAAGTATATCGTCGCTTAACAAGCAACACCATCAAACCCAATTTTTTGAAATTTCAAAGAGGAAGATTCAAATGAATTTTTCGAAACCAATAGCGAATATACCTGCATTTTTTGACATCTGCTATAAATATAAGACCGCATGTTCCAACCAGACGTGAAAAAAAATTTAGAAATATTCGCTATTGGTTTCGAAAAATTCATTTGAATCTTCCTCTTTGAAATTTCAAAGAGGAAGATTCATTGAATTTTTCGAAACCAATAGCGAATATACCTGCATTTTTTGACATCTGCTATAAATATAAGACCGCATGTTCCAACCAGACGTGAAAAAAAATTCAGATATATTCGTTATTGGTTTCGAAAAATTCATTTGAATCTTCCTCTTTGAAATTCCAAAAAAATTGAGATAAGTGGTGATACTTGTTAAGCGACACAGGCCTACGATGAAAAAATTGTCAGTAAAGCAAGTGGTGTTTTTTATAGTTTTTTGGATGCTGATTACTGGAAAAATAATGAAAAAATTACATCACGTACAGTTTCATCACAAATCACAATATATTTTTTACGAATTTAATATATTTCGTACCAAAAAAGTATTATTTATATGAGTTCGATAAACATATTTATGGACTTAAAATAGTAAATTGGTGGTTTAAACTACCAAACAAGAAAGAAGAAACTATTTCAATCCAGAATATTCTTCTGAATCGATAAATAGCCTATTAAACACAATATTAAAGACAGAGGAAACCAGTTAAATCCGGATACCTCTCCTGCCTGCGAAAAAAAGTGTTAATTCCACTGCTTCACATAAAATTACGTCTTATGAAACAATTTGTCAAGGCTGTACCAAAAGAAGGTAATGCTTCACATAGCTTTGTGACCAGTTCCCGGGTTTATCCGAAGCAAAACTGAAGGAAGGTGTGTTTGTAGGACCAGACATCAGGAAAATGATGAAAGATGCAAATTTTGTGACTAAAATGGAAACAAACGAAAGAAAAGCCTGGGAATCTTTCAAACTAGTTATTACTAGCTTTCTTGGAAAGAAAAAGGACCCAAACTACAAATCTATTGTAGAAGAGAGGATAAAAAATTTCAAGACTTTTGGTTGTAGTTTAAATGTTCATTTTCTCGATTCGCACCTGGACTATTTTCCTGAAAATTTAGGTGCAGTTAGTGAGGAACAAGGTGAAACATTTCACCAAGATATAAAGGAAATGGAGAGGCGATATCAAGGAAAATGGAATGTCAGCATGATAGCCGACTACTGCTGGATGCTACAAAGAGACAATCCCTGCAAAGTCCACAAGAGGAAAAGTGACAAAAGAACTTTTGAGGTAAAGAAAAATCGTTACTGTAAGGACTTGTAACCTTCTACCTATACTTAACAATTACTTGAACTAGGATATAAATGTAATTTATATGGATTTATGAATTAATGAAATTAAAATGAAATGTCAAAATTTCGCGATTTCAACTGTTTCCTTCAAAATATGCAATCACTTTGTGAAAAATCCTTATGTGATAGAAATAAATGATTTCATTTTTAGAATCAGCACAAAAAATAACATAAAAATCAGTCATCAAAATTAAAACAATTTTCAAAAAGTATTTTTTTGCAGGCCTGTGTTATACATGGTGTATCACGTCACAGAATATCTAAGACAATGATCATTTAGATTTTAAATAACATGCGCAATTTCATTTATCACGTGACTGCGATGGCTCGTGAATTGCTCCCATTAAATATTTACCTGTAAATTTGTTTTTTCCGCACGCGATCAGATAATACGGGTAGAACTTGCTTTAAATGAAATGAAATACAGTGAGTCTCCCTATAACGAAATCGCTTGGTTCCAATTGAAAAATTCGTTATAGAGAAAATTTCGTTATGCGGAGATTAGAGATTTTTGCAGTTATTTAAGTAAATGTTCCAAACTTTTCAATAGGTGCGATAAGCTCAAATGTATTTAATTATGATTTTCAATTAACAATGAAGTAATATATAAAATGCTCAAAGTTAAGACAATTCACCAATTTAGAGAATAGTATGTACCTACGTTTATTTTACTTGAAAAATTCCGTTATTTTACATTGCTTTGCATTTCTTGATGTTAAATTTTCAGAAAAATTTCACATTTTAAGAGTGAGTGGTTCCAGAAACAGGCACGTGTGAGCGAATTGGTTGCACAGAAATTATCAACTTTCTTCAAAAATGACAAAAATGGAAAAGATAAACTTCTGAAAAAATTCGCTATAGGGAGACAACCACTTCGTTATATGGAGAATATTTTGAATGTTATTTAACATTCCGATTAAAAATTTTGTTATAGGGAGAAATTCGTTGTAGAGAGACTTCGTTGTAGGGAGACTCTACTGTAACATATTATATCCACCTTTTGATTACATTACCATGCTAATTTATTTTATCCACATTTTAACATCGGTTAACATTTCAAGTACTTCACGCTAAACATTTGCTAGGTCAAAAGTAAATGGCCTGTGTGTTTGATAAAGAAATTAGTACGTGCGCCGCGATCGAAGATTCCTGGTTGAATCCTTATCCAAACATGAAAAGGTAATTGACTCATGGTACTTTAAATACCGAAATGTCTATTCCTCGACAGTTTAGACTAAAATATCTAGTTCCAAATCAGAAGCTTCAAAGTCTGAGTGCAGATCGGGACGCATATATTTAGCTTTCAGAATAGCAATTAGATCTAGTGGATACCGCATTTTCTGGTTTGCCTTTCAGATAGATACATCGAATAATGATTGACACGTAGCTTAACTTAGAGTGTACATAACAAACTTGGATAGCAACGAAAAAGTCTCTACAGAGTCGTTCTTAGTATGAGTGCATGGATTCTCTCCCATGATGGTAGTACAGTAGAACCCCAGTAATCCGGACACGCGCTAATCCGGAACCCTCGGTAATCGGGACGGTCCATGGAGAATGATGCAAACCCGAATCCTGCGCTGATCCAACCCATGGATCAGAATGTTATTAAAAATATCAAGTTGGGATATCGCAAATTACTTCTTACGACGATTCTCAATGATCCTCTGCACAATGAAAACTTGGAAAAACACAGACAAATGTAAATTTAAATGATGTCGTGTTCAGTCTTGCTAACTGAGCATCTGTGGCTACATTGCTGATCAACAAGTAGCGGAAAAATTTGCTTCCCAATTTTATTGATTCTGTAAACTCCATCAAAATTTCTCATTCTGAGGATAGGGCGGCACTCAACACTTCATTACAGTGGGCTGAAGAGCAAAATTTTGAAGCTCACGGAAATTATGCTCCTCAGACGTTTAAGAGACCGCTCATTTGAATTAAAAATTGGAACGGCCGCGCAAAAAAAAATCTCTGACTTTTTTGGACACTGGTTATGTTCATTCACTTACATATGTAGTAATTATGTATGTACATATCATGTTCATACTGTATCATGTCCATTCAATTTATCCATACAATGTTAGTTCATACAAATATACCATAGTACCTATACATACAATTTTTGAAAGAAGTGTTTTACGTTACTTTTTAAAAACCTCGTTAATACGGAAATCCCGCTAATCCGGACGTCCATGTGCCTGAATTCATCCGGATTACCGGGGTCCTACTGTATATGCCAATGATCCACTTTTAAACACTCACTTTTATTGAACAAGACGCACGTTAAATCAGTCGAGACGCTAACGCCCTTCCGCTGGTGTGGTGTGGTAGTTTTGTAAGGGGGTGCCAGCTCAGGTGTCTTCAGCGTCATCTGCGCACGATTCAAAAGTACGATGTCCGTCACAAAAGTAGTGTAGCTTCAAAATGGGACTGTAATTTAACTGAGATGAACTTTTAGATATTCTAACAACCTACTGATTGACAGATTTGTTATTTTCTATCCACAATTAATTTAAAGAAATTAATTAATAATTAACGAATTAATGTAAGATAATTAATAAGGTCTGATTAATTTATTCTTTGTTACTACGAAATTTTGAATTTACGTTAATTTTCTGTCACTTCTGCAGAGAACGACCTAGAAATGGTCTTGACTCAAACTTAATTTAAGAACATACTTGACTAATGATACTAGTTTTCAAATTGAACAGGAATACATCATTTCGGGATTGATTCAATATAAAATTACGCCGATTATTATAGCCTACATATAAGAGTTTAATATGAATTATAGGTTTAAAACCTTTCCAGTTATCAGAAAGATGCAGATTAGGCAGAAAGATATCTGAAATACGCATTATAAACCATATTTCTATCGTATGAACTGGTTTCGATCAGTGGCTAATCCAGGGGGGGGGGCTATCGGGCGGCGGCCCCCCCCCCCCCCCCGAGCTAAGCCAAAATTCTTGATTTTATTTAAAATCACTACAACAGTTTGTTCTTAATTTTCATTTTAAAAAAATAATAAAATAGTGACAACATTGCTTTCTGGCTTGAAAGGCTCGAAAGTTTTCCTACTTTTCTAGTCATTCCACTTGTAATGTTGACGCGGTCGAAAATATTTTTGGCTAGTTATTTCATTGTATTTTTTATTAAATTATAGAAAGTATTGCAGTGTTCTTTATGATTCTTAATGTCAGGTGAGCAAATCTTGTAAGGTTAAAGTGTTTTGGTTTATATAAGCCGAGGTTTGACATTCATCAAAACGATACAAATTTTTTATGACTTCAGCCCCTCCTCCCCGACCCGAATCTTGGATTCGCCACTGGTGTCGATTAAAAATGTGTTAATCGATCCAATATGCATATCTTTTGAAAATATGGACTTATACGAAGTCTATCTCTTACGTTAATAACTTTTAGAAATGTTTAAGAGGTAATATAAAATCAGGTAATATAAAATCGAAAAATAATATAATTAAAATGAATCAAAGTCTTACAAGAGTAAATAGAACAAAGATATTGAAATTAGATCTTGGTCAAAATGGCAGTAGTTTGTTTCAGTTTTACTTTGTCATGGAAACTATATTTAGATCAGTATTGAAACATCCATGAGGAGTTACGAAAGTATTATTCAACAAAAACATAAACGACTGCAATGTATTCCCTTTCGTGGGGTGGCATTGGATTTGTAGGAACGTAATCGTAGAGATAATATCACTACGCACTTTTATCAGTATCGTTTCTCTTTACAACCAAAAAGCAACAACTCATTGACGAGTGAAGGAACACAGTCTCTGAATAAATTTGTCATCAAATACTATGAGTATCTGTCAATACAATAAGATAATTTTTTTAGGGTTTCAAAATTATAATGTTTATTGTTAAAAGGGGCAAATAAAATGGCACAAGAAATCATCAATTAATGCTTAACTAATGTGACCATACGTCCCGTTTCGAACGCGACCATCCCGTTTTTACTTTCTCGTATACGAAGAGAAAGTATTGTAATCGTCAAAAAATTCGAACTCGAGATTTTGACGAATCTCCACGTTTTAGACCTCCCTGAGTCCGAAAAACACAATTTTGGAATTATGTCTGTGTGTCTGTGAACACGATAACTCGAAAACTATTAGAGCTACGGGGATGAAATTTGGTATGTGGTCTTGAAACATAATTTGTTGGTTTCTATCAAATTTTGGACAAACTCCGTCAGCGGGAAGCCTGTCTGTATGTCCGCGGTCATGCGAACGCTATAGTTCAAAAATTTGAGTAGCTAGATGGATAAAATTTCGTACGCAGTTTTATCGTCATGAATGTAGGTCCGTATCAAATTTTGGGCCAAATCCGTCAAAAGGTTGACTGTCTGTCGGTCTGTATAAGCGCATCTCCAACGAGTCCGCAATCTCCACACGCATACGTATTGGACGCAATCTTCTGTGCACGATATTTATTGACTCCTGCTTGGCGCTTTTGTTTTCATCCGATTCTCCATGCGCATGCGTATTTCGTAGCAATCTGTGCACGCGGAAGGATTGTCCTTGAGCTAAGAAAGAGTAGAAATCGGTATTCATTTAATCGGAACACATGTCTTTGAATTTGATTTTTTACCTAAATATTTTCTGATAGTCATTGGATCTTGGGTTACAACAGGTTCGAATTTTTTTATCCACGCGGGGGGGATGGGAAACAGCACCTTTTTCGAGAAGTACACGAAAAAGTTTAGGGGAGACCACTTCCGCTGTTTTTTTTAGGGTTTCAAAATTATAATGCTTATTGTTAAAAGGGACAAATAAAATGGCACAAGAAATCATCAATTAACGCTTAACTAATGTGACCATATGTCCCGTTTCTATCCCGTTTTCAGATATCCTGCCCCGCTGTCTCCTTGAACAGCTTTGGGATGCCGAAATGTCCCGTTTTCAGAAAGAGAGCAACCCACGGTTAAAACTGCAAGAAAAACCAGAGGGAATGTTCTCCCCTAAACTTTCTCGTATACTTCTCGAAAAAGATGCTGTTTCCCCTCCCCCCGCGTGGATAAAAAAATTCGAACCTGTTGTAACCCAGGATCCAATGACTATCAGAAAATATTTAGGTAAAGAATCAAATTCAAAGAGATGCGTTCCGATGAAATGAGTACCGATTTCTACTCTTGCTGGCTCAAGGACAAAGTCGCATAATTCTTCCGCGTGCACAGATTGCTACCAGCAAGCATGAGCATGGAGAATCGGATGAAAAAAAGCGCCAAGAAGGAGTCAATAAATATCGTGCACAGAAGATTGCGTCCAGTACGCATGCGCGTGAAGATGGCGGACTCGTTGGAGATGCGATTATACAGACTGGCAGACAGTCAACCTTTTGGCGGATTTCGCCCAAAATTTTATACGGACCTACATTCATAACGATAAAACTGTGTATGAAATTTTATCCATCTAGCTATTTAAGTTTTTGAGTTATAGTGTTCGCATGACTTCGGACATACAGACAGACAGACTCCCCGTTGACGGATTTTGTCCAAAATTTGATAGAAACCTACAAATTATGTTTAAAGACCACATACCACATTTCGTCTCCGTAGCTCTAATAGTTTTCGAGTTATCGTGTTCACAGACAGACATAATTCCAAAATTGTGTCTTTCGGATTCAGGGAGGTATAAAACGTGGAGATCCGTCAAAATCTCGAATTCGAATTTTTTGACGATTACAATACATTTTCTTTGTATACGAGAAAGTAAAAAAGAATCCGACAGGCAGCACCTAGTACCGTGGGGATGACGGTTCATACGCAATACATCTCACATAAGCTAGCTAAGGTTTCTAGCTGCATTACACCGTAAAAAGTCACAGAATTTAACATTGTGATAGAGATAAATCACAAGTTTATGGCATGTAGGAAGGCTCTGTGGTAGCTTGTGATTTATCTATTCTGTAACCATTTTACTACTCTGTATAGATATTGTATTAAAGAGATTGATAATTAAATTACATATTACGAAAGACCTGTTTTATAGTTTTATCCCAACGTTTCACGAACAATCTACGACGCGGACCCGAATTGCACCTTTCTTATGGTGTTTTTTTTCAAATGTTGCTCACAAATATTATGAAGCATACGGCCCAGATAGCAAAGAAAGCTTGTCTAAAAGGTTTTGGAAACCTTGCCGTCGGCAAGGGTAAAGGGTTGTCACAAAGGTTTCCATGACAAGGGTTGAACCTTTCGGCAAGGTAGCGGAAAGGTTCACTAGTCAACAAGAAACAAGGTTTTCACTAAGATTTCCCCAAGCTTTTATTACAAGCTTGCTTCAGGCTTTCCTCAAGCTTGTTTAGGCCTTTCGAAGGGTTGTTAAGAGCCCTCCTTCGGTGGACAAAATATGACCCCCTCCGAAGCCGTACCAGCCGACTAAGGATCCAACCCCCGTTAGTCAGTCCTCTCTTCAAAGCCGTACTCCTACAGAAGGGTCCAACCCCCTTCTTCTGACGTCATTTTAGAGTTATCTGGAATGTCAATTAATTAGATCAATGAAGAATCTTAATTAATCAAAGCTTAATTATTAATTTCATTAATCTAATTTTTAATTGAATTTACTTCTACGATTTCGTTGTAGTTTGCGACAAAACTTCAAATTCCTCCGAGGCGGGGATCGAACCCGCGTTCATAGAGTTGGAAGGCAAGAGCACTAACCACGACACCGGACGGGGCTATACACCATGGACAGGTGGTTCATAAAAAGCTTTCCTACGCAAACCTTGCGGCAATGGTTTCCGAAACGGTTTGCGCGGAAATGCTATCGCGGACAGCCTATGGAAAGTGAAATGGTAACCTTTCCGCAACCTTCTTTGCTATCTGGGGGAAGGTCTTAGAGAAGGTTTCATGACAATTAAGTGACTAGTTTATTTTTTATTAATAAAAAATATGAAAATATTTTTATCTTGCAAAGCCAGGTATATCAGCTAGTACTGAAAGCCAACCAATTGCATAAATGTGTTCAATTATTATTTTTTCGCAATGTTCAGATATTTAGTCTTAAGTATTTTTTTCTGGTACTCTCTATTTTTCTTCTTTGGTTCGAAATTTCTTTGAAAAAAACGCATACTTTAATCCGTCGTCCAGTATTTGCCTGCCAAGGAAATACCTATTTTGATAGCCCCTTCCATTAGCGTAACATGATAAATCCGAAATTTAGGAGAACTAGAGGTAGCCCAGCGGTCGAAATTTGACAGCAATTCATTAAATTTTTAAGTTTGAACGTTATTGAGGTTCTTTTGTCAAAGAGTATAAATCTATAATCCTTGCATATAATTTTTTTGAATTTTGTTCTATTTCTTCGGCAGCGAGCGTGTGCCTACGTCAGTACGCATTAATTTTCGAATTATTTGAAAAACACGAACGATAGGGAAAATGAGGTATAGCTTGGCTAAGTCATATTTAAAAAACAATAACGCGTTTTTTGACATTTTCTTGGGTTTTTTTATTGCCATACTGGCCAGGTTTCGTCAAGGCTACGCAGTTAATTTGTCTATCATTTTCAAATTATATAAAATTTAAATAAAAAATTAATACAAAAAATGAAATAAAGAATACGTGCTTCGTATTTTTTATTGAAACAAAAAAAAACCGAGCGATTAAAAAAATAAATGTTGCCCGACTGTTGACTACAGACTTTTATGTGTTTGACATTTAGTCTGAACGTGAACAATGAATGTTTTATTTTGTTTAATTTAATGTATTAGTAATATATACTATATATAAATTCCTTAGAGACAATCTCTACTCTGTGCGACCGTTTGACCACAGACTAATATGTGTTTGACATTGACAGATTTAAATCATCAGCATTTTGTATTTCACTCCGAAGAGTTTTCTAAAATAAATAATCTAAATAAACTACCTCTTGGAGTGGATTTCACTGCGGGGGGATTAAATCAATTACAAATCATCCACTCCGCATTTACTCTGCTAGTTTTTTACAATGTATGAACGTAAACAATGAATGTTTTATTTTATTTAATGTATCCGAACACGTTGAAAAGTCGATTTTCGGCCAAAATTCCCATTTTTTAATTTTTGATGATTTGGATAGTTCATTCATTTTCCTTTCTAAAACATATTTACTTTTGTCGGTACGTTAATTAGAAGATGAGATATTGTTTTATAACAAACCGAAAACCGGGAGTGGGCGTTTAATTAACCGGAAGTTGTCATTTAAAGGACAGGAACCTGCCAAAAATTCTTCTAAACTGCATTTTTTCAAGTTAATATGATGTTAGTATATTTTTAGTATTTTTTTTAAAGTTTAGATACTTAATTTAAGTGCGTGGCAAAACTAAAATTTGATTTTTCTCAAAACTAGATGTTATGCATAATTTTCACACTTCAAACATGATAACTCAAGATATTATCATTCGATTGTTCTGAAATTTTGTGAACACTTTCTTCAAATGTGTCTCTAATGAATGTACTAGAATAATGCATATTGTAATAATATTTTTTTAATTATGGTCTTTTTTCTGAAAAATGACATGAAAAATTTGCTGAAGATCTTATAATGATTGTTCGATTAGCTCTAAAATTTTTATTTATACAAAGAATGTTAAGATTCCAGTACAAGCACTAGTCCATAGTATGCAATTTATTTTAGTATTAGTTTAATTTGAATTATTACAAAAGGTTGACCTCTAGCATGTTTGAAGTTTTTGGGAATTTCCTCTAAAAAGCAGCAGAAATTGAAGATTTTTGTAAGTTTAAAATAATTTATACTCAAAAATCATACTATAATATTAATCTTTATTAAATTCGATTCTAAAAAACATATTTTGGTGTTTCTATTTCACAATTTTAAAAAAAAGTGCTCCGAACGTGTTCGGATACCTTAATTTAATGTATTTGTAACACATATTATACATAAATTTTATCTTTCTGCACTCCTTCTCCATATGAACTTTAACTATGCCAAATCTCACACTCCTCCGTGAGCGCAATGTGCTTACAAAGGGGTACAAAGTTTTTTCTTCACGTATTGATATATAGATACCCAGTGAGAAAGTAAACGCTGACAGTTTCAAATTACGACAGATCTTGGTTTGCATGAATTGAGCAATGCACTGCTGCAAGACTTCCTTGTTGAAGACCGTTCTTCCGCCAATTTCGAAAGCGTGTTTGCCGGAAATTGTTGAGTTGGCCCGGCCTCTTATGTCTCCTGGAGTGGTCTAAAAGTCAAGTACGGACATCGGTGATTACGTCGGTTCTTGAAAGTAACTCGTTATCGTAATATTTACGGAATCGTTTGCGCACTTTCCGAATGTCAGGTACGTGGGTAAACATCACAGGGACGGCCGATAACTCGCTAAGGTGGTCGCCGCATTGTGAGTTAGACGCGTTATCGGATGTGAGAAGGTGAATTTACGCGACTCCAAGAAGATAATACGTCATCAGATCATTCTCATTGTGCCGCTTCCTCTATAACACTAAACTAATTTCAGATAAGTCTGGTTCCAAGGCGGATCTCTTTCCGATGTATGAATATGCCCCTCAAAATGCTGAATACTTAAAATATGATGTCTACACGTGGCTTGGGACTTTTGTTTTGTTCATGTGAATACACAGTCACGTGGTAAACGTCACTATGGATCTTATTTAGCACCTAATTGCAAGTGATTCGTTTTTTCTGTAGCACTAAACTAATTTCAGATAAGTCTGGTTCCAAGGCGGATCTCTTTCCGATGTATGAATATGCCCCTCAAAATGCTGAATACTTAAAATATGATGTCTACACGTGGGCTTGGGACTTTTGTTTTGTTCATGTGAATACACAGTCACGTGGTAAACGTCACTATGGATCTTATTTAGCACCTAACTGCAAGTGATTCGTTTCTTCTGTAACACTAAACTAATTTCAGATAAGTCTGGTTCCAAGGCGGATCTCTTTCTGATGTATGAATATGCCCCTCAAAATGCCGAATACTTAAAATATGATGTCTACACGTGGGTTTGGGACTTTTGTTTTGTTCATGTGAATACACAGTCACGTGGTAAACGTCACTATGGATCTTATTTAGCACCTAACTGCAAGTGATTCGTTTCTTCTGTAACACTAAACTAATTTCAGATAAGTCTGGTTCCAAGGCGGATCTCTTTCTGATGTATCAATGTGCCCCTCAAAATTTTGGAAATTTAAAAACCAATGTGTACACGTGGGTGTCAGTGCTTGACGCTTTTGTTCTGTTCATCGTATATCTCATGTAACGTCTAACTGCACATTGTTTTGCACTATACTGTGTTTTGATGTCACTATTCATCCTATAATATGAGCAATGGATTGTAAAATTAAATCGGTGAAGCGCGCATGACGTGTATCACGTGATCATGAATTGATATCATTGCTGCATAAATCAGACGTTGATGTAACTATTCGCTTTATATTTTAAAAAATAAAAGCAATACCTACTGATCAGTCTTTTAATCAGACCTTATCATAATCAGATCCAAGTTATATAGACTCAGAAAGTGGATCGGATTTCAAGAATTAATGAGGTTTTAGTGAGAGTTTCCTTTGAAGTTTATCGGATAGTTACATCTCTATTCAACATCTAGATAACTGGACGAATGTAGGGCTGAAATTACAACTCTAAAATGTCTTGGCTACCGGTGTACCTCTTGATACATTTGCACTCTTTTTGCAAAATTTTAAATTTTCAAACTATTTTCACCCGCTGGGATTAGCGTTAATGTGTGCAGAAGTTTCTTTACTCCAAAGAATCGAAATCAATAAAATATGGAATCCATGGGTGTCCAGACGTCTCGGATTAGTTTGAACAGTCCCAAATTCAATTCCGTCTTTTACTTATCAGTTAGTAGTTCATGTTAAAAAGATAATTTAGAATTAACTTTTAAATAGATTAGTTTCTGCCTCTTCCAGTTTTTATTGTATATAGAATATGGTCGCCCTAGTATGACCAATGTGTATTAATCAGCCTGAAGCAACAAAAAAAAGCTAAAAGCAATGGCAAAAGATATTATTTATTTCTTCATTTTGTATGAATTCTTCTTTTATTTAATTGCATATTTTTGGATTTTGTCCAATACCCCTTGCATCTCACCATAACCAGCTTTTCAGATTGCGCGCCCAGTTTCAGCATACTCTCTATTATCCGTGCGCGGATTATCCGGTTTGCGGATTATCCGTGCTTATTCCGGACGCACAAAAAAATTTTAAGAGAAACATTTTCACGCTTATCATGCATGTAAAATCGATGTTGATGTTCGATCGAGAGATTCATTCCGTGAAACTAGTGAGCCGTGACGGCGGAGGCTAAAGAATAGTTTTTTTCTTCCTCCACGTGCAATCTCTACCGGTTCAACCCCTAATTTTCCGAGAAATGAATCCTCCACTTCCTGCTAGCTCATTCTCGTACGAACACGTTCTCCCGACACGTCATTCTTTAACTTCTTCGTCTTCTTTCACTTTCGCACGTGTCCCTTTAGTTTCTGCGTCTTGTTTATCGTCAGTTAGTAGGGTAAAATTTTTTTACTGGTAAAAATGAGTGGTGTGGGAAGAGAACGAAACGTTTTAAATGTTAAATGTACAAACAAAATACCTTTACTAGCATTCAAAGTAATCACCATTAGCTACAATACACTTTTGACATCGGTTGTACAGCTACTGGAAACCGTCAGGAAACACTTCTTTCGGTATCGCTCGAAGCACCGTTGTCACACGTTGCTGGATCTGAGTAATGTCGGAAAAGCGTAGACCTTTTTCTTACGCTTTTGCAAATCTTCGTGAATAATGTTGCTCACACTGTCTAGGCTTATCTTCAATTCTTCTGCTATCTTTCTCAAAGACAGCCGTCGATCATCCGCATGCATCCGTCGCACTCGTTCGATGTTGTCTGGAGTTGTGTTGTTGGTAGTCGACCGGAACGCGGCTCATCTTTGACATCTTCCTTTCCGATTCTAAAGCGTTTAAACCACTCACAAACACACTTTTTACTCACAGCGTCCACTTTCACTAACATTTCGTGTGTCTCCGTTGCCGTTCTGCCTAATTTGAAGCAAAACTTATTGTTCACGCGTTGCTCCCTTTCGCAGTGGCGCGCCTTCTCACACTGACTCGTTAAATTGGTCGTAGCGCGCACTTCCGCTTAACTATCGTGATTTGGACGCTAGGGGGCACTAGTTGCCATCTCTCTCAATGCGTCTGCGTGAGGGCGGCATCCGAACCAGCGCGGTTATTCTACTATGGGACCATTCACCGAACTTTTCGAACGAACCTTGTATTCACCACGCATCTTCTGCTAGTTTACCCGGAACTCACCAATGGAGGTGTCATCCAAGACATTCGACGTTTCTCGACTTGCTGGAAATTTACGAACTCGTGGAGTTAGTCCATTTTTGCTGAAGCTCTTTCGAAAGAAGAATGAAAACGCTAGATGGGCTGGTGGTAGAGTTTAGATTCAGGGCTGGACAGTCGCGGGTTTCAAACTCGATTCCATCAATGATCCGTGGTGAACTTTAAATCTGCCTTTGTGGGTCAGACATCTTCCCATTGTTGTGGCATGAAAGGTGAGAGAAGGTGTGCCGTCTCAAACGTCACCCTTGTCATCTGTTCATGGTTCAAAATACGTTAACGTCGGGACGTTAATCTAACTAATCTACAATGAACGTGGGGAAAATAACCAAAAGAATATAACCACAGTAAAAGCTAGAACAGAAGAGAGAATCTACAGAGCCATGGATGGTGTTCACATTGAAATTAATTCAAAAACCAGCGGGAGTGGTCTCCCCTAAACTTTCTCGTATACTTCCCAAAAAGGTGTCATTTTCCCTCTAACTAGGGTTGCCATACGTCCCGTATACTATTTGTCCCGTTTGCTTCCTAAACTCTGAGTCATTATAATTTTAAAATGACCTGCGCCCATTTTTATGATTATGTGTAAAAGGAAAATAATAACAATTTAAAAAATTGCGTAAGTTCTCAATTTTTAAGCGCGCTGAGGTATCACAACTTTATTTAAAGTTTTTGAGAACGAAATCTTAATACAACTAACAAGAAAGATTTCACCATAACTTCCATCTGGAGAATGTCAGTCGAGTTCAGTGGGTTGCCATAATTTCCGAAGCGTGTCCGAAGCTACAATTTCCTTCGTAGATCGCCAAGCTCAAAAGCCAACTGTACTGACTCTCGACAACACACAGTTGCAATGTGCGTTTTGAACTAAATATGCAATTTGAACACCTGTTTTTTAACCGATTTGAACGAAATTTGGGCACAGATCTATAATTAATGTTAGCATACGTGATACCAAGTTTTATTTATCTAAGTCAAAGGGCTTATGAGCAGTGATGTAAAATACCCAGGTACTTATTTTTAAGGGTAAATACCCAGGGTATTTACCTGGGTAAATACCCAAAATGGGTATTTACCTGGGTATTTATTTTTCAATTAACTCTATTGAGATAAAAGACAGGCACTGCTGTGAATTATTATTTCTATATATAATATAAATATGTATAGAATATACATTGAGCATTAGGTAAGGTAAAAAAAATATATATATATTGTTTTATGAACCTTTTAAATTATATAAAGGCTAAAAAAATGAAGCAGAAAAAGCAAAAACGCAATACTATATCATAGATCGTGCATAAAATGCATGGCTTAAATGTCAATCCTTTTTTAACACAATGAGTAAAGGAATAATGATGTATTTGTTGCTTTTTAAAAATGAGAGTTATTTTAACTAAATGAAAAAAAGAAATAATGAGTTTGGTTTAGAATGATAAACAGCTGATAATAAAAACTAAAATGAAAGATATAATTGTTTATGATTCTTTTTGGATTAATTAGTCAAAGTACCAGACATTGCTGATGAAAAGTTAGCAGATGTTTGAGTTCTAACAGTTTTTAAAAGAGAATTATTCTGAAAGTAATATTCACTCATATTACTTTCAACAAAGTTAAGTGATCTT
Organism: Araneus ventricosus; assembly: GCA_013235015.1. Classification (NCBI taxonomy): domain Eukaryota; kingdom Metazoa; phylum Arthropoda; class Arachnida; order Araneae; family Araneidae; genus Araneus; species Araneus ventricosus. The sequence continues at coordinate 25,402 of BGPR01019890.1, forward strand.
TGTAACAAAATTTCAGCAACAAGAAATTTGAATTCTTTTGTTGCTGAAACTGTTGTATTATTTGACGATATATTAGATACACACACCCACATAAAGTTTCCTGGTTAGATGGGATTCATCTGGATCATAAACAACAATAGTTAAAGGTTTTTTAAACTCTAAATTTGAAGTAGTTGTCATGGTTGGAATTTGATTAAAAGAAAATTCATCTAAAAAGGGAGTTTCAAATAGACAAGGAACAGAACAAGTGCAAGGCTACGTAAAGAACACAGGTTAAATCTCTATCGGATTTTGAAGTTCCAAATTACTTTGTTAAGGGAACCATGAATATCAATTTTGCATAAGAGAGTCAGTTGAAATTATATTCCAGGTGAAAAGATGATTGCCGAAGGCGACTAGTATAACATAAACTGTGTTAAAAATTATTACTTCAACCCGGAAAAACTAAATTATCCCCCGATCTCGTTTAAGTTCTGGAATACTTTATTCTGAATCCTGTTAGAAATTGTGTTGTTATATAATTTAATTAAAACTTTTTTTAAAAATTATAAACTATGTATTATGCAAATAAATTTTATATGTTTGATTTTGAATCTCCATTCACAAATACTTTAAAAAAATATCCAGTTTTGGGGTACATACTTATTCTTTTATCTCATTTTGAATCACCTTTCGCAAACACTTCTTTTTTTGCAAAATATCCATTTTTTGAAATTTTATCTGTTTAATTTTGAATCGCCATTCGCAAATACCTTTTTTGCAAAGTATCCAGTTTTGGGATAATTATAGTTTTTATGTTTCATTTTGAATCACCATTCGAAAATGCATTTTTTTTTTTTTATTTTTGCTTCATATAGAGTTAAGAGTATTTATAAATTTTACATGTTTTATTTTGAAATACCATTCACAAATACATTTTTTTGCAAAATATTCAGTGTATGGGTATTTATAAATTTAATATTTCTTTTTGAATCACCATTCTTAAATACTTTTTTCTTGTAAAATACCCAGTTTAGTGTATTTATAAATTTTAAGTTTAATTTTGAATCGTCATTCACAAATACTTTTTTTTCTTACAAAATATCAAGTTGTTGGGTATTTATAGAAGTTTGTGTGTTTCATAGTGAATCAGCATTAGAAAAGCTTTTCCCCGCAAAATACCCAGTTTTTGGGTATTTACCCAGGCCTTGGGTAAATACCCAGGTATATTCCCAAAAAATATTTACCTACCCACTGGGTATTTACCCACCCCACATCACTGCTTATGAGATATAATTTTTACAAGTATGCGATTATACAGACCGACAGACGTCGGACAGCCCGTTGACGGATTTGGCCCAAAATTTTATACGGACCTACATTCATGACGATAAAACTGTGTACCAAATTTTATCCATCTAGCTATTCAAGTTTCTGAGTTATAGTGTTCACATGACCGCGCACATACAAATAGACAGACTTCCCGTAGACGGACTTTGTCCAAAATTTGATAGAAACCTACAAATTATGTTTAAACACCACATACCAAATTTCTTCCCCGTAGCTCTAATAGTTTTCGAGTTATCGTATTCACAGACACACAGACAGACATAATTCCAAAATTGCGTTTTTCGGAATCAGGGATGTCTAAAGCGTGGAGATTCGTCGAAATCTCGAGTTGGAATTTTTTGACGATTACAATACTTTCTCATTGTATACTTCGTATACGAGAAAGTAACTAGAACAGAAGAGAGAATTTACAGAGCCATGGATGGTGTTCACATTGAAATTAATTCAAAAACTAGAACAGAAGAGAGAATCTACAGAGCCATGGGTGGTGTTCACATTGAAATTAATTAACTGCAAAGTAGTTCGAAGAGTTACCCTCTTTGACGCTGTTGATAGTAATAACTAACCGTTTGTGGCTCTTTCAGTATAAGCCATTACCTTTGAATATCTTTAGATCGGAATCCATGTATATTAACACATTGGCATCTGTGTTTCGATTTGTCGCTGTTTATAACGAGCTCGTTGCCACTAATACGGCGTCACTTCACATGCACTCGAGAGCCGTGGTGGCCTGGTGGTCAGATCTCGGCTCCGTGGCCAGAGGACTCCAGGTTCGGAATCCCATTCCACCAAAGATCCGTCGTGCATATGGGTGTGGCGCACGTAAAATATGACGCCCAGGGTCAAGCGTCCTCCCGATGGCCTGGCGTTGAAGTTTGGAAAGGGGGATGCTGGCTCGGGTATCGTCATCTGACTCTGGTTCAGAATGATGAGGTGTGTTCCGAAACAGCTCCTGCTATAGCTGCCACCGAGATTGAAACGCCAAGCAACCGAGATATATCGCCAACATGATGATAAAATCTTTCCGCAAACTGGAAGTAGGTTTGGCAATGTGAGAACATTTGTTTTGTGTGCGCAGTGAACCTTTTATTGGTCTCTTGCGCACGCTATGGCGATGCCGGCGGCATTTAAAAAGGACAAAGTTTTTACACTTAAAAAAAATCAGCGGCTTCGCTTTCATCAAAGCGTTGACCTAGTAGCTACGTTTATTCAATGAATGTTAGGAATCTACGTTTTTTATAATTCCAAAATGAGCTCTCACCTCAAAACGTTCCTTCATCAAAAAGTCAACAGGCGAAGAGTACGGAAGTCCTAAACAAATCCTTCAGGAAATGATCAAAACTGATGATCACAATTAGGAGTTTGGCGAAATCCAAAGGTCGCCAAATAAGATCGATTGCCTCTTGAGCGAACAAGTGCTCAGCTCCCATGTTGCTTCGAAAGGGACGTTAACAGTGGCGGACTGGCCAGGTTGCCAGCTTGCCCGATGGCAAGTGGGCCCCTTAAACATAAGCTGATATGGGCCCCCACACAACCTTTTCTTTCTGTGCAAGGTCGGGACGCAATGACCACTCATATCACTCCTGGCAAGACGGAAGAGTGACACCTCTGAGCAGGAAGCTGCGGTCCTTCGAAATGTCTAAATAACATTCTTTTTTGTTGTTAGTGCTTTTTGCAGTAGTAAAACTGACGGAGAAGCGAACAAAGAAAATAGTCTACTTCGGACCCTCTGAAACTTACAAGGGGAGGGGAAATCATGTAATTTGACAAAATGGCATCCGTGAGACACTCGTAGGACCAGGGGATAGATGTATTTCTCTGGCCCTGGGACACTCGCCTT
>BGPR01019891.1:0-28569 GCA_013235015.1 Araneus ventricosus
ATCACATGTGATTTCAATATTGCATAGTTTTTGAGATATTCAAGAAAATCTGAAAAGGAGGGGCGGAAATCCAAGATGGCGGCAACCTTTCAGACCCATTATCTCCCAGACTATTAAAGCCGGAAGAAAAATCAAAGCACCAATCTGTAGGGAATTTAACGCTTTTTAATTTGTTGAATCATTTGTAGTTTAAAAACTGAATAGTTTTCGATATATTTAGGATAAACTTAAAAAGGGGGGGGGCTGAAATCCAAGATGGCGCCGCGAGCTCACCCCCCAGGGCCTGGCACTTTTAGTATGTTCATCATAAGCCCCTCACAAACACATGTGCCAATTTTCAAAACTATATGATTTAATGTTTTTCTCATCCCCATTTTGGACCTTCGTTGATTGGACTACTACCCCGCTTATTTTCTAAGCGATCTCAGAACCTCACCTTCCCTCAAAAGAAGCCAACCGCCTCAGACCGGCCTTCGTCGCTGTTAAGGGGAAACTTTTAGACCGCCCGGGACCACCTCTCTAGGTGTGAAAGATTTTAAATAGTATATACCACCGATGAGACAGATTTTTAAGTCAAAGTGTCGTTATTTCTTTTTATTTCTCCTTTGAATCATTTTGAGATAATGCAAGGTATTAGAAAGAGAGTTATCTTAATTTTTGGTATTTTACTGTAGTTTATAAATCCTTAATATTTATCTAAAATAACAGCTGTAAAAAATAATTTTCAATCGATTTTTTAATATTTTTCCTTTGAAAAAAGACCCTCCTCTAATTTTTTTCTTCGGAATTTAGTTTTAGTGTAATCTTAATCTTGATGCTTGAAACCTAAATTAATAGAAATTTCTTGCAGTCCATGCTATTCCGTTTATTTTAACCCTCTCACAACGAGCAAGGCGGTCCTGGGCGGTCTAAAAAATTATCTTAACAGCGACGAAGGCCGGTCTGAGGTGGTTGGTTTCTTTTGAGAGGAGGTGAGGTTCTGAGACCGCTTAGGAGATAAGTGCGGTAGGGGGTCCAATTATCCTTGCCAATCACAGCGCATTTCCGTAGGCTTTAAGGGAAGGTTATGGCAAGGGTTGAAGTAAATGACTACCCAGGTTGGGAGAGTCCAATTCATGTCGCTTCCTCCCCAAAATATCCCGGTTTTAAAGGAGCTAGAAGAAAAAAGTCGCCTCGGGATTAAGGAGTTAAGGCAAAGGTTCCTAACCTGTGGTACACGTAACCCCAGGGGTACGCGAAATCAAAACTGGTAACGGTGGATGCAAGAAAAGATAAGGATTCAAAGTAATAGACTTTCGTTTCCCCAAGTTTCTGTGAAGAGTAAATGTGAAAGCTGTGCAAGTCCTGAACCCTATTCTCGAAATACGAAAAGAGATAGGAAAAGGAAACCTGGTAGTTGATTGATATTTAGTTTCCACAGTTCCAGACATGACGTCATATCTGCCTTCATTTGAACGCAATTTTGTGAAACTCAACGCCATGAGAGACACTCAAAGATCGCATTAAAATTTTCTTCCATTTGAATAGCAGATTAGTATGAAATGTAGTTATCATCTATCTTATAAGTTACTAGCCGCCTTCGGCGACGATCTGGTTCGTCCGTTTAAAATGGTTTTATTTTTGTATTTGATATTAATTATAGCGTTGCCCGTCGCAGTTTCAGCCGCGATAACTCAGGAAAGATGAACAAAAAAAATTGAATTTGTATTGTATTTGACATAGTAAAATATTTCAAGACGTACATTTTAAAATGCCAGCGATACAATTCTGTATGATGCATCGCAGCAACTTATGAACTGAGTTTCAAATAATTTTCACTCAATTCATCTACCACTCATCGATAGAATGATTATATGTATATGTCTATCTCTAATGGTTTAGAAATTAGCTATTGGACCACGATAAGTGTGGACACCTGTATATGAAATACTATTTTATTATTGGAATAAAATGCAAAATCAAATATTAGTCCTGCAAACGTTATTAATTCGAGTCATTTAACACTCATGCTAACCTAAGCCCTTAACGTTATTAATAGAAACTTCTGTGGATTGAGGATGGTTGGATAAGACGGTACGGGGTGCGCAAAAATAAAAAGACTTATCTAGGGGTACGCGAGAGAAACTATTGGGAATCCCTGTTTTAAGGCAACAATTTGATCAAATGTTTTATACTGTAGATTTTTATCACACATGTGTATGTAATAGGGTCACGATATAGTGCCTAGTGTCTCAAACAAGCCAGTAGGATGCAATAGAGAAGAGATAATGTTCGTTACAGTACAGGGCCTTTCCCTTCATACCTTCATCGCTTCAATCTTCGAACACATGACATCTGCTCGTGCGGAGAAAACGGAGATCCAATGCACTATGCCACAAAATGTCGGTTTACCCTCTCCTGGCATTTCCAAACTCCAGCGGTGTCACTTAAATGACAGTGGTTGAAAAACATTCTCACGAACAACTTCTCAAGAACCCGACTTCGACTCCTAATACGTTTCGTATGTGATGAGAACAATCTCACTGTAGAGGATAATAATTGAGCACTCATCCATCCAGACTGACACACACTTCCGGCTACTTATGATTTTTTCCCTCTACGTATTTTTTTCTATTTTGTATTGTTTTCTATGTTGTTCTGTCCAGTGTATGTTTCTTTTTCATTTTTATTTGTTTTTGTACTTGTTACCCTTTCTTAAAAAGAAATTTCACCTCCATCCATCCAAACCGGAAAGGAGCCAAATGGCTCTAAACACGGGGATGCAGGTGGTGTAATGTAATGTAATATGTAATAGGGTTATGAACGTAAAAAGGAAATTCCTTTTGCTCCAAAATTCAGAACTGCAAATAATAAACTGAAATTCGCTACCAACAATTTCATTATGTATCTGTATTTATTATGACTCTATGCTCACTTTGAATGAAGTCATTCTTATAATAGATGAAATAAATATTGTGCAAGATGTTCGTTTATGGCACAAATAAATCTTATAAAGTTCGTTTCATAAAATATAATATTCTTAAAAATACTTGGGGAAAAGTAAAAAAGTAACCATTAACAAAGCGAATTACCAAAATTAAAAGGAAAAGCTTTTTAAAATTGTTTTAATTGCTTAAAAAAAGAAGCAAGAGTGTTTGAAAAGTCCTCGTGTGTACCAAAGAGAAATAATTACATTAAAAAAGCAGAGAGACTACATTTTTTCTCTCTCCTACAACATAAAAAAGAAAGAAAAAGATAGAAGGATTATTTTTTCCCCTTCTTTCTTCTAAAAATACAACTATTCAAGCTTTCCTGATTTTAAAATGGGAGCTTTTAAGTTAATGAGTGCAATTTAGCATCCACTTTACGAGTTTGTGTATCGTTTTTATCTAAGACACGTTAGCGAAAAAAGACAAGTGACGTAAACTCAGGAACATTTTTTTGTGTTTCACTCGCCTTATCTGAAAGAAAAGATGTTAACAAATATTATCGACAGATTAATGGCTGGGTTTGCTCTGAGAAGCAGTGGGGAACAGAATTCCAAGATTTTTGTGGGTTGAACGTTTACGTTTATGACAGAATTTTTTAAAGAAATGTTTATCTGTCAGTGATGGGGAAAAAACTTTAACGTTTATCCGCATCTTTTCACCACAATAGAAACAAGAGAGAAAACTCAGTTACAACCAAATATTAATATTTCGTAGCTTGCGCGGTAAACTATGATAAAAAGTTGCTTTTCTCAGAACACATGTGTGTGGCCTTTTGAGACAATAAAAATTATGGCAGACAAAACACAACTTTTGTTAATATATATATATATATATATATATATATATATATATTCTATATGAACGTGTAATGAGGATATGTCATTTTTTGGGAATAAAAACACTCTACTATTAGTTTTGTGAACAATACACATCGAATCTAGTAAGATATAGTAATCTAATTATATATATATATATATATATATATATCAAAACAAACAAGAAGACAAAAATTTAATATTATTAAAATTATTTACATTTTTTGAAAAATATCAAGGCGAGCCACTCGTCAGGAAGAGAAGCCCCTCTATGATATTAATAAGTGCCTTTTTCTGCTAACGACATACAAAAAACGTAGAAATTTTGTCGATATCCCCTCAAAAAGCACAAGACAATTAAAAATGGAAAAATTCTGGAATAAGAGATAAATACAGTGAAGATGATTTAAAAAATCGAAAGTTAAAAATCCGAATACATAAGACATAGATTAAAAATAATACAGTAATATTCTCAAAACAATCGCTATCCCCTCAAAAAGCACAAAACAATTAAAAATGGAAAATGAAATATATATATATTTATCAGCATTCATAAAATCACAATCAAATGTCTCTCCTTTACTAAAATGACATTAATGTTTTAATGCCACCAAACTTGCCACTGACTCGCCAAGCATTGAAATCATGAAACCGGCCACCATCTTTAAACGGAATCAAAAAACAGAAATCCTCAATACAATAACATTCAAAAAACTTCCGCTTCCTTCTTCAATGAGACTAAAATTTACAGCTAATCATGCAATGTTCTCCCAGTTTAAACCATTATTTTTGGATATCATTAGCCCAGACACTCTATTTTATTAAATGCTTATATTAGCGAATACATTCACTACTGAATTGCTTCCATATCCTACACAAAATATGCGAATGTGCATAGGACTTAGTCTAATCTAGTTTTCTTATCATTAAAATAATTGATCGACCGAAGTGAATCTTAGTTTCAACTCGATCGTTCGGCGTTTCGTCTGTCTGTAAATTTGCTTGTTACACATTCAAAACCAAACAAAGTTTGCGATTTTCTTCCGATTTGGCATGATTCTTCCTTGGAGCCAGAAAAAATGATGAATATATAAGATTATTTTTTATTCCTTTTCAATATGGCGGCCGTTTAAATTGTTTCAACGATACAAAAAATAAAGCAAGCAGGTGTGTCTGTCGAAACCTTTTCTTATCATTTTTTTCCTAATTATTTCGTTGTTATGGATGGCAGATGAAAGATAATTTTTCTCACTCAGGCATAATGTCCCAGCAAATATAGCAGTTATAATTAACAAAATTTAACAAATATATTAACCATAAATTAATTAAATTAATTAGTCATAAATTAATTAAAAATTAATTAAAACGCTTTTGTATTATATAGTAAGGCGCATATGCAGCTATTTTTAGTATAATACAGAAACAAATAATATAAATATAAAACAAAAGTAAAAAAAGAAAGAGTATAGATAAGAAACAAAAGATTTAAACAGAAACGATAACAATACACCTTTTTGCGTGCTCAACGCAACAGCATCAAGTCATTGCATCAACAGAAAATTACAGCGATTAATATTGAAAAAATATAAAATATAATTTAGAATGTAAAAGAAATATATTCAAATTGGAAGGAATGAATGAGAACTTGAATGAAGAACTTTTTCGAAGACCACTGGCCATTTAAGTTCTAAAATGGACGAAATTTTCTGTCAAGGGTAAGATTATAAATAAAAAATATACCCTTTGTGGCCTGAATTTTGCCCGACCTCATTACAAGAAACATTTTGAGAAAATCAAGAGGCAAAAAATCCTTAATAAAAATCCAAAAGATACTATTGTGTATAAAATAAGTTTATCCTATATGCCGAAATTATGATGAAGACAAGAGACGCCGAAACGTACGATGACAAAAGCAGTAAAAAGTTCTGGAAGCTAGCAGACCTAGCTCCCTCTATGAAGAAAAATTCTAACTAATTAATCAGAAGAAAAAAGGCTAATATTTAAACAGTTATAACAAATAAAATATAAAATATCTTGATTTTAAATTTTTATACGAGGGTTGTTCGAAAAGTAATACCCGTTTCAGCACTTGCTCCACTGTGACAGTAGCAGATGCTGCAGTGAAGAGAACATGTTTCAGGTGGTCGTTTCCTAACCGTTCACTGGACTACATCGCGTTCTAACGCATGTTGGCTGGTAAGCATGCAAAATAAGAAAGAAATGAAGCGTGCCGATAGTGAAGTGATATCTGAGATCTAAATTTCCAAATGCTAAAATGTGCTAACGAGTGAAATATCTATATGCAGGATGATTTTTTTTCAAAGATTACAGTTTTATACATAAGACCAGATATATCTTATTTTTCAATTACTGAGAAAGCAACAAAATATTTTATTCAATTTTTATTGATTATAATAAAAGCAACATCAGGTTAAAAGGAAAAAACTTATCTATGAAAATGTGTTTGTTTTTACTTATCTATAAAAAATTATTGATGTCTTTTTTTTGTTGTTGTTGATGGCACCTTAACGTTCAAAAGGGTTGTTTTTCTGAAGTTAAGCAGTGAATTAGTTTTTTAAATTCAAAAAATTCCGTCTTCATGAAAAATTGCTTTCATGGAGAATGCTAGTTAAAAAAGAAGCGGTATCTTTAAATTCTTCAAAATTCTTGCAATAAAAAGGATTAACAATAAAAATATTAATTAGAAACCAATCCAGAGAAACTAATTTCATTCGTTTATATACATTTTTACAAATAATATATCTTATTTTAAATCTTGTTATCTTGATTTTAAAATACATTTAAATTTCACATCATGTCACATTTTAAATTTACGAAATACCAATATGGCTCTGAAGTAGCTTCATAGTGGAAAAATATTATTAACCAGACACTCCAGAAATGGGAACCAAACAATGATCTTCTTACTTTCTATCCTCATACTCGTGTTGTGCTCCAGGAGGAAAAAATAAATTTCGATAAAGATGATCAAATACGAGACTTCTTCTTATATTAATGGGTTATATTTTTTAGATTTATATTGCGCATTTCGAAGATGATTTTTAAATACCTCGCCAAGTCTTATATTTCTTGCAATAGGCCTTTATATATCAAATGATTTTCTCTTATTGAATCACACAACACCTGAATCAATTAGAAAAGGCAATAACTCTCTTATTTTTAAATTACTGTGAAAACACCAAAATCTTTTGATCAGATTTTAGTAATTATAATAAATGAAGCATCAGATTGAAAAAATTCATCTAAGAAAATGCATATGCTTTCACTCATCTATGATAATTTATTGATGTCGTTTTTTCTGTTGTTTACGTCTTAGCTTTCAATGGTTTTTTTTCTGAAGTTAGGCAGTAAATTAGTTTTTTAAATTTAAAAAATACCGGCTTTATGAAAAATTTCTTTCATGGATCGCTAATTAAATAAGAAGCGGGTCTCTTTGAACAGATCAAAATTCTTGCAATCAAAAGGATTAAGAAGTAAAAAATTAATTAGAAACCCATCCAGAGTAAGTTATTTCATTCATTTATCTACATTTTTTTCAATTAATGACATCTTGATTTTGAAATCAAACATATTATTTTCGCTTTCTCGTCACTACCTTAAATTTTCTTTCATTTTATTTAAAATAAGAAAAATGATGGAGGTTAAACGATAATTTTTGGGAAAAAGCAAAGAAAACTGTAGCGGTTAAATTCACTGCCTTCTCCTTTTTATGGTAGGTGGCGCTACTAGAGATGATGAGCTATTCCCATGATGCCTCTCTCTCTTCTTCTTCTGTGTACTTGTCTTGTGTTGTTGTTCTCTGTCTTGCGTCTTGCACCTTTTAATTTACTGTGTCGTGGAACTTAGCCATCTAATAAAAATGGTTCCTGAAATTGAATTAATTCTTCCACATCGGCATTCCATACAAACATGAGTCTCGTCCCTCTACAATACTAATTTTTACTCTTTATTTTGGATAGAAATACTCTATCGAAAAAACATTGAAATGTGCCCTACGCATGATTATTTTCCTTCTGAAAGTGAAATAGAATGAAGAGCACAGCGCATGCGCAGTGGTCCTCATAATTCTTACCAAAAAACTAATTTTCAACAGCTCAAGTAAATGGATTTTTCTAGAACGAAATATATGTGTTAGAAGTTTAATTAAGAGGTTTGGATTGTACGCATGACATAAAACAGAATCAGCTTGGTAAGCGTATGTCACATAGTAGACCTAATCATAACCTAACTTCCAATAAATGAACTTGGTCTAAACCTATGAAAATAAGCATCTTAGAGTGATGATGATTGTGCATGACTGTTAAGTGTTATCCTAATGTTCTCCATACACCAAGGACAAATTATCAATGTACACTTCTACAGTCCTTTGAAGCGTATCTGGTGGAAAATGTTGTGAGAAGGCGACACCACTTCCTACAACATTCAACTCCCACATGTACAACGTGAATGATTATTTTGCTCATTTCAGTTGGAAGTTGCACAACCATCACCCAGGTTTAACCCCCTACGATTATGATCCGATTCCAAACATATGAAATAAACGCTTCGGTGCAACGAAAAGTTACAGAGATAATTAAAGCGATAGACCGCTCCATCTGAAGGTCAGCCAATCTGACCTATTGATGCTCAGGTGATGCCGCCGTTTAATGGAAGTGCCATTTTGTAGAGAGTGTTTTTGCTTTTTCGCAGCGTTTGTCGCCTGATATACTTCAACAGGCACTGTTTTATTGGCACTGCTTTAGGTATTCTATGACCTCCTCATCGCCAGCAGAAGTTAAATTTTTACACAAAGCTACTGACTACATCGAAAGACAGAGTTGGCGAAACTTTATGAAAAGTTGGTCAAATTTTGTTCGTCATTTTTTAATACTAGCCCGTGGGTCAGTAAGTCAATGGCGTCACTTCGAAAGGGAGGGGAGGGTATGGTAGAAAGGGTACCAATAATTGGAAAGACTAACAAATTGTTATCAGAAAAAATTGAGAGTTCGCTTTCTTCTGTTTTTGCTGCTGTTCTCATTTTTAAAATCGCCTAAAAAAGTTACGTTTCCTTTTGGTGTTTATTTATTTATTTATTCATTTAAAGAAAAGCACACTACAGAGAAAACTCCATTTACAGAGTGCTATAAACAACAAACACACAAAGAACAAAAGCCACAACGAGTAAATCACAAAAAAAGCACTAGAAAATTTAAAAAATCGAACACAGAGAATACACAAAATCATAAAAATTTTGCAAACGCATATATCAGTTAAAACGAAAACACATAATCTCGAAAGCATTGAAACACACTATGATTCTAAATATCGTATTTTTAAAAAAAATTAACAGACCATTTCCAAAAGGTAAGAGTTAAAAATTCAAAACACAATTGTTCAAAATTTAATAATAATAAAATAATAATAAAGTTGAATTACACTGGACAACAAAAAATTTTTTTTTTCATGTTGCTTGAGAAAGAAAGGGTTATACCTATGTATTTTTGTGCCCTGATGTCGAATCTGTTAAACGTTTTTTACAATCACCCATAGTTTTTGAGCAGCGTAGTAACTCTTATTATATACATTAGGAAATCATATTCAGCTTACAATATTTACTCAGGCATATTAAAATGTTACAAACCTTCACTTTCTTGTGTACTTGGCCTGTCGACTATGCTTGGCTTGAGGAATATCCATTTTCAATGTCCAAAAATAGTCGGCTAACATTTTGGGATTCCATTTCCCTTGGTAACGAGCTACCATATTCGAGATATCCTGATGGAACCGTTCACCATGCTCGTCGTTTAGTGATCCAAGATTTTCAGGGTAGAATTCTAAGTGAGAGTGCAAGAAATGGATTTTCAACATGTTGCATCTCATGATTTTGTAGGCCTTTAAGCAAATTTTTGACGATTTGCCTTAGTTTTCCACTTCGTGATTTCCGAAGAAGTTTTTTCTAACTCCTTAAACGACGTCCGTGCTGCGGCTACCTTCTTAGTCAGTTTACTCTCAAACACCGGATCCTTCATTAGTTGTATTAATTGAGGCCCAAAAAATATGCCTTCCTTAATTTTTGTTTCACTCACTTTTGGAAACTTCAGACGTAAGTACTGAAATCCACTTCCTCCACAGTCCATCGCTTTAACAAAATTCTTCATCAAACCTAATTTGATGTGCAATGGAGGCAAGAGAATTTTTTCTGAGCAAATAGTGTTTCGTTCTCTTTATTCTTCACACCCGGTATGAGGAACTGTTGCTTGGGCCACACCTTCTTGATGTAGTGCTTTTTTCTGTCCCTACTGTCCCACTGGCACAGAAAGCAAAAAAAAAACTTGGTATAGCCTGCTTGCAATCCAACTAAGACGGCAATCACTTTCAAGTCGGCGCGTATATGCCAAGAATGCTTGCTGTACTCAATACTGGAGAACATATGCTTCAAGGTTTCGTATGTTTCTTTCATAAGAACGGCTACATTCTACAGGAATTGAAGGGTGCTTGTTACCATTGTGTAACGGAACTGCTTTTAAGCTGACCTTTGAAGAGTCAATAAACAAACGCCATTCTTGAGGGTTATGTTGTAGTTCTAGAGCCTTAAACAACGAGTCAACATCATTACAAAATATCACATCACCATCTTGGCAAAAGCTTCCACGTGCTGCCAAACAGAATCATCTGTCCTTGCAAAGTGGCTCATGCATTGAATCGTATTTGCGTTGCAGGATTCTCGATCCAAAAACGCCTGTTATAATTTTTGACATACAGCCTTTTCTTTATGAAAATTATAATTGTAAGAGCATTTCAAACCCAAAGATTATCGTCTTGGCCGGCAATTAATTTTTTCAGAAAGTATTTTTGACACAAGATCCGACATATTTCAATGACATTTCCTATGTACTTGAAAGCAATTACGAGTAGTGTTGCTGAAACACAGTGTGTTATAGAGGTTTTTCGAGATTATACTCGGGTTCAGTGACCATAAAAACACCATTATCAGTTAAAATCTCAAAGGCAACCAAAAATATCCTGGCTACAACATTGATTCAAATACAAGAAAGAAGTGGATAGAGCTTTTAGTGAGAGTTCATGTTGCATAAAATTGGAGGGTGATAGACAAATTCTGATTGGTTTTTCGAATTCAGAGCGTGAAAGTACATAAGAATTAGCTAAAATCATACGGGCAACAAAATGGTTGTTGTCCAGTGTTATTAAACACGTCTAGACGCGTACACCAAAATTGCCAATTAGTTCAACATAGCTCGTTGTGTTGAACTACATCCCCGTCCTACGAACATGCGCGCCAAGTTTATGAATGCGCACCAAGTTCATGAATGCGTGCCAAGTTTACGAATGAGCACCAAGGTGACGAATGCGCTCCAAGTTCATAAATGCGCGCCAAGTTTATAAATGCGCGCCAAGTTCATGAATGCGCACCAAGTTTACGAATGCGCGCCAAGTTTATGAATGCGCGCCACGTTTATGACTGACTCTCATGAGGCATACAAAGGTAAAGTGATATGAGAGAAAATCAGTCAGACAACGTCCACTTGCAAATATCTTTTCATAAATTCGACATTAGATATTTATATTTTAATTTTTAATTATTTTCGACCGCCTGTTCTCTCTTTTAATTACATAGAAAATAAGTTTCTAAAATTTAATTCGTGGGTAATTTAAAAAGCCTTTAAGGGTCTGTGTCTGACGCGCAGGTCATAGGTTCGCAACCACTGTCTATAAGCGTCTCAAGATGGTGTCATTATTGCACCATTTGTAATTAAATGGTTGCAGTTATTAAATTTCCAAACCTTAAGATCACCAAGAAACAAAATATCCGGAGAAATTATCAAATACTGATATTTCATGCTCATTTTAAAAAAAGCTGCAAATGTAAAAGCTCAAAAACATGTGTGAAAGATGGCTTCCAAAAAAATGCAAATGAACAAATTTTGCAAACGAAATTAGCGAAAGTCAGAAGAAATTGATGCATCATTTGAAGACGAATGCTTTTTGACTTCCGTGGCTAAATTGATGGTATTCATTGTTTTTTTCTGCTTTGTCTAACGAAGCAAACCATATTCTTAACATTCTAAACACTTTTCAACTAATATATATCATCAGATAGCGAGATTTGAAGTCTAAACATCATCGATTTCAATTTAAATGATTTTTTTCTTTAAGAACCTAAATTTTTTATGTATTGTAAGATAATGAAAACGACCATTTTTATTAAATATTTTATAATATTGTAAAAATAATTTAATTTGTCAGTATAAAAAGGTTTCTGAAATAATTTTCTACCAATTTTTCAATAAAAGAATTGGACTTAATTTTACTTCGCATTACCTTAATCTTGATGTTGCAAACATAATTTGTACGAGTTTCACTAAAATTTATGCTTTAAATTAACTTGAGCGTTAATGAATTAAGGAGAAGTATGCAATTAACATCTGGTTTTGCTAATACATTAATTTATTATTGAATACAACCACGGGTAAATATATCATCTAGAATTTATTCCGTTGCCTACACAAAATATACGAGTGTGTATAAAACTTACCCTACACGAGTTTTGTTACCTCTGAAAAAATAATTAATAAATGCCTTTACAAGAAAGAAATGAAACTGACTCTTGCAGTTGGAAGTCTTTCAATTAATTACTGTTTTAACTCGTTACCTACCGTATTCTATTCCTTTCTGCTCGCCCAGACAGAATCATTAAAAAAAACAGCAAATTAGTCAATTCCAGACGACCCGGAAGACCACAGAGAACATATGTGAGGCGATTGCAAGCTACCTTGTCCCTCTAAATTTCACCTAATCAAAACCGCCTGATTCATGTTGTTTAACGGGACGTTTTGAGGCGCATCAGGACCCAAAGGGTTAAGTAAATCTTGTGATATTCCGTAATTTAAATGAATTCACAGATTTTCAATTTTTTTGGTACTCACAGTATTTATGCATCTACCACAGTCTACAAATTGTATCAGGATACGTTTTACTATTACCCAGTTTTATTTCATTATGTTAGTTTTGTTGTATCCTGTTACCTTCCAAAATTGTGTCGATAGTTGTTCTTAGTTTGACTGTTATTATTATGATCCAGTATGACTGTTATTATTATGAACCAGTATGACTGTTATTATTATGATCCAGTAAGACTGTTATTATTACGATCCAGTATGATTGTTATTATTATGATTTAGTATGACTGTTATTATTATGATCCAGTATGACTGTTATTATTATGATAAAGTATGACTGTTATTATTATGATCCAATACGACTGTTATTATTATGATCACTGTCCATTCTATGCGGTTAACAAGTAATTAAATGTAATTTTTTTTTCTTTGCAGGTAAGTTCACAGTTTTTATAATGGGAAAGGAATTTAATCCATAAGGTAATATGTTTTAAAGTTTGAACAAATATGAATTATTTTCAAAGTGTTGTAATGGTTTTTTTTATTCTTCATGTAGTTCAAACAAAAACTACATTGTTAATTGTTGTTGTTTTTAAATAAGCGAAATTATTATATTAAAAACTGATTAATTACATTCCCTTATCTGCTTGTAGAATTAGATGATATCACAAAATTCACAATGCAGATTTCTATATTTATATGGCACTAGTTGATACATCTGGCGTTGCTCGGGATAAAAATATTTTCAAGTCCAAGTACTTATAACACTTTCAATTTAATAAAAGATTTTTTAGCGGAAGCCTCTTTCGTTGATTTTCATTTATCCGCTGACCCTTTTTGAACAGCAGTGAAACACCTTTTTTCTTTTTCTCTCCTTAATTTGAACCACATGGCAAGAATCTCATAGTCCTTCGTACTCCATTTTCCCCTCCACATCATTGTAACGGCAACAACAGGAACTCTTTCTTGACTTGGATTTTTATTGACTTTATTCGAACAAAAATTCTCTTCCCTTCAGTGTTTTTGTCACTGACGGGAAAAAACCGCATAGTTTCATTCTTTTCCTCCTTAGGCCCTCTCCCTCCGGTAGGAAGTGCGCTAAGGAGGAAAAGAACACTCATTATGATCATTAAAAAATTGTAAAATTGAATGAAACATCACGGAAAGAGAGTAATTAACATCATTGCGTTGTGGTGCAAACATATTGAAAGAGGTATATGCTACGAAATAAAAGCTAAAAAAAATTTCCACCTTTCTGTTAATATTCAAAGAAAACAATATTTTTATCATAACTTTCACAGTGGTAAAGATACCGGAATGAAGTATTTGATAAAACGATAAATGATTTGATTTTAATTACCATAACATAAAGCATTGTTACAAATTGTGTATGAAATAAATTTGAAATGACAATTAAATTAAGAAAGAGAACGCAAGACATTTTAATTGAAATCTTAAAAAAGATAATTTCTGATTTTTGAGATGGTAGGTAAATAATCTACGTGCAATATATTTTTCTGAAATTATTGGCGAAAAACTGAAATAAAACGCCAAAAATTGGCTTAATTTTTGTTGTTTAATTAAATTTCTTAGGAAGTAATTTTTTTGAAAAATTGAAAAAGTCCAATTAATCTAGGAACGCAGTTCAGAATGGCATGTGCAAATTTCTTGACAAGACTATTCACTATTTAGAAGGAGTTCTTGCGACAGATAAACCGGTAATAAATCTTTTTTCCCTCCCTTTTTCCTCTTCCTGCGATAGGAACCGGACTAAGTAACCTTGAAGGCTTAGCATACACTCATTAGGATAATTTAAAAATTTATGAAAATTGAGCAAATTATCGACAGAATAATTCACTAGAATCATTGGATCACTGTGTAACCGTATTAAAAGGTGTAAATGCTACGACAACCGGAAATCGGAAATGAAAAGTTTACTTCGTTGTTTATGATCAAGGAAAACACTTTTTTCTTATATTAACTTTAACACTGGCAAAAGCCCGCGCTCGAAGCAGTAAATTGGCTAGAATTTATTTCTATAAGAATAAAAAGTATTTTTAGAAATCGCGTTAAAAGTAATTTTTAAACGTTAATAACAATGAAAGAGAACACTTTATCGCAATGGAATTAATATCATTAAAAATATCATCTTCTGCTCTTTAAGATAGCGTAAAAATAATTGTTGTCTAATAAATATTTCCGAAGTTCTTGGCAAAAAACTAAGAATTAGGCTTATCAGCTGCTAATCTTCGTTATTTAATTAAATATCTTAAGAACTAATTAACTGTGGAAGTTAAAAATGGCACCGTTGACCTAGAAATGTGCTCTAGAATCTTGTATGTAAATTTCATGTCACTGCGGTTCACCGTTTAGGAGGAGTTCTTGTGACCGACAGATACATGTATTTTCTGTTTTATATTATAGATTTATGGAGTTATCTAATTAATAGTATGAATATTTTTTATTATTAATATTAGAATGTAAGATTCATACTTTCTTGTTTAAACAGAATATATCGACGTGATAAATAAATTCAAACTTTCAATAATTAATTTTTGTACATTTTATTTTCTTTCGAAATTTTTCCTTGGTGTTTATAACTGACTTCTTTACATTTTGGTGAACGTTTTTATTTCCTATTTTAATCATCCAGTGAAATTAACTTTCAATATGTCGATGACTTAATCTGAACTTCATACCCGATATCATCCGGTAGCAACCAAATGTTGTTGGCTAAATAATCTCATCTGAATTCGATATAATAGGTGTTTGAATGCTACTAAGTAAATAGGTTAAATGTGAAAACACAGTACTGGCGCCAAAGTTGAATTTTTCTTTAAAAATAAATCGCCAAAATTGGCAATACGGAAAATTCCCAATTAGAACCTACAAAGCGGGAATTGAATACCAGGAATATTAACGTTGGTGAAAATGTCTCTAACTTGGAGACAGAGTATTCCCATGTTCTCATAACTTACCATTAAATTCTAAGCCATATATTCTACAAGTTTAAACAGAAAATAAAGTGTTTGGTGGTTGTTGCCATTGGATGAGCCTCGTGGGTGTGAATCTTGGACGTAGGAAAACTGGCCTCTGGGAGTTCCAGTTTTAGTTTGCTAACTTTATTGATTGTATTGCTGCTGATTAGGACTGTGACAATTTTCGATGCATCGGAAAATATCGATGTTACGAAATCATCGCCGTTCCGATGTCTATATTGTCGTTTTTTTCGAAGCATCGGAAATTACGATTTACCAGCGTTGTGTACTATGTTTCCCGATGCATCGTAGACATCGATGTCCACAAGCGCGCGACATTTTCCCGATCATCAGTGATTACCGTGGCGTATCTTCCCCCATGTTTCTTCCACCGTGACTCATCAAGCAGACACATACATTGCGAAGTGCGGATCGTTGTGCTGACACGATGAATCCCGATGTGGCGGCGTCATCTCTAGAATTGAGGAAGCGAAGTGTTTTGTCTGTTGTAGAATCTCTGTCATCGAAACTTGCATTACTTCGTGTGGCCGTGTGCTTTCTTCTAATCGTGTATATTCTCTGATGTTGTTTTAAGTTCAAAGGTATAATTATCAATCTTGCCTTTCATCGTTTGTTTGGTTGAAGAGAAGATCGTATCATTTGTTTTCAATATACGATTTATTGTTGACACTAGACAAATTTATAGTATTTTTTGACACTTTATTTGTTAGGTAACTAAGGATTGAATTTATTATAAGCATATAAATGCCTTAATCAACCACTCAAAAGTGTAAGAATGCAAAATTAGGCAATAGTAAGTGCGAAACATTGATGTATCGAAACATCGCGATGTATCGGAATATCGCGATGTTAGAGTGGCGATACATCGTGATGCTAAAAATTTAACATCGCCCAGTCCTACTGCTGATTTTATTGTTTTTATTGACGGTTTAGATTTTATTGACGGTTTAGATTTTATTGACGCTTGATGTTGCTTTTATTGATGCTTGATTTTATTTTTCAGTTTGTTGAAATTTTTTATCATTGTAGACATTGGGCTAATAGTCTAACCGAACTTTTCATAAAAGTTTTATCTTAATCTTATACAGGAATGTCGGGTTCGAATACGATGTTGTGATTTTATGAACTACTATCAGTGCGCGCACGGCGTTGCCCGTGGAATCAGGACTTCAAAAAAATTGGGGGAATGCCCTCAATCACTCGAGAAAATTTTGAAAAACAAAATCAAAGCAAAAGATACACATTATCGATTTTCCCGCTTATTTTTCTTTGCGATAATGACATTTATCAAAACAGAAATGTGTACATTATTGAGATCACGATGACGCGAATGTAATGACGTCACCTGCAGGAAGGAATCGGATTGTAGAAATGCATGCTGGAAATGAAAGCATATGACGTCACCTGCCGCGAGGAAGGTCACGCACCAGCTAATGAAATTGCAACAATGCATTCCGGAGAAAATCTCGCTAGCAAAAAAAACTGTTTGAAATGATCAGGTAAAAATCAATTCAAAGAAAACGGGAAAAGACATTTTGACCGTTTTTGTTTTAACTACGATAGAAACGTTCGACTTATAAGCTGGAAAAAAATGAAAATTATAGAGTTGTTAGAACGTCAGATTCGAGAATTTGAAGAAATCCTTATTAAAAATTACCATAAAAGTGACTATTTCTCAAAAATCTCTCAAAATTTAGTAAATTAGGTTAGAAATTCAAAACTAACTTCTTTAGAACGGAAATCGGGTGTTCTTTCCTATGGTTTATCTATTTTTTTCGTACAATTATTTAAAACTATTCTATTGAGAAATTAGTGCGAAAAATCAACCAAAACAACACAAAACATTAAATTTAAAAAAATTCTCGATTAAATTTTAAAATTCAGGCTTGAGGTGCATTGAGTCACCATTAAGACTACTTTTGTGACACATTTCAAGGCTATAAGTGCGATAGATTCGTCTGGACATCGCACGCACGCACCCACACACACAAACATTGCATTTTATAAGTATAGATGACTGCCAGAACTGACAGGTTATAAAGAACGGTCTCTCTGCTTGGTGTGTAGATGACGCTTAGCGCTGTTAGCAGATTCATAGTTATTTTAACCGATTAATATTTTAGAATTATTCTTCCTCCGTGCAGTACAGGAAGTGTAAAGAAACAGTCTAAAAATCAATGTGTGGTGTTCTCTTTTATATGATACATTCATAGATCCTTCTTTCTTTGCTGAGACTGCTAAATTAATATTTTATAGTACATGTTGAATAACCTCTATGCAGCACAAGGAGTGAAGAAACAGTCCAAAACCGATATGTGTGGTGTCTCTGTCACATGATACATCTTAAGATCCTTTTTCTTTGAGACTCCTCATCAATAATTATTTTATAATGTGGTCTTCCTCCACTGTATAGAAAGAGTAAAAGAAACAGTCCACAAACCAATGTGATTACATAACATCATTAAACCTTTTTTCTTGCTGAGATTTCTAAATAATATTTTATAATTAGTCTTCCCCATGTCAATATCAGAAAAATGTGGAAAAACCAGCCCACAAAACTCATGATAATTCATGTCTTTGCTGATTCATCTGTAGATCCTTTTATTTGCAGACTAAGCTAATAATTATTTTATAACCTATCTTCCTCATACAGACAGAAAGATTAATAAGAAAACAGTCCAAACCAATGTGTTGGTCTTACATGATACATATCGTGAATCCTTTTTTTCCTTTCAGGAATTGCTAAATTCACTCATTTATATAATTACTCTTTCTCCAGCATCGGTACAGAAAAGTGGATAGAAATAGTCCAAAAAAACCAATGTGGGTGGCTTTTTTACGTGACTACATTCGTAAGATCTTTTTCCTTTTGCTGAGACTGCTGTGAGGCAATCATTTACTGCAGGACTAGTTCAGAATTACGCAATACTGGCATTTACACCCACTGTTTATCTCCCACGAAGATGTAGGTCACGATGTTGAAGTATTTGCTGAAAGGAATACATGCGGATATCATAGGGTACTTCATGCGAGCCCATCGTGTGAATGATTTGCCATTTTTAATGACATTTGAATACTGTTTTCTAATTTTGCATTTTTTATACTTTTTTAAACTTTGTAAGTATTAGGACCTTCCAAATTAGGAATTTGATTCACACCCTGCATTTAGAATTAGCACTAATCGCATGAAAGCGATTACAGACCGCAGATGCAAACTATAGAATTAGAATGCAGAAGTAGATTTTTTTAAGAGTACCTGTAGGGTTGATACTAGTGAGCCAAATTGTTGGCATACCCCATATCACAGGCAATCTCAGATACTTACCTCAATTCAAAGGAAATTCTTGATAATCCTCGCATCTGGTACTCTCCACGCGCACTGGCTGATCATCAACAGGCCTTCTCCCACCTCCAATTAACTCTATGAATTTATCCTGCACTTAAACGCCCCATTTGCGAGGCTGGGTTTCTGGGCGCCTGAGTGATTGTACGGGAGAAGAAAGTGGTCTTTTCGTTGAGAATTGAGAGAGTGTTATGTCCCAAACTTGGGTGTCGTCTCTGAAATGAATCTTTTTGTAAGAAAGGAAGGTTTTCATTCTGTTTCGTGAACTCCTTGTAGCTTCATTCTTAGTACTGAACTTGCTAGGCTCCAGGTCGAGTTAAAGCGGAGATGAAGTTATCTAGCAAGAATTCCAGACAACAATAGATTAACTAAATGTACTTCATTTTAGGCCTAGATTTTCACTCTAGCAGGATCCCACGAGAGCTAAAGTCGAGACATGAAGTTGTCTATACAAGAGACCTAGAGCAACAAATGAGATGAACAAATGTACTTCATTTTTTAAAGGCCTGAATCTCTACCTCTAGTCAGGGTCCTAGAGGATTGTCAGTTCAAGACGAAGATAGAAGTTATCTACGAATTCGGCAAGATGCAACAAATGACAATAAGAACAAATCTACCTTGCATTTATTACCGGAATTTTACTTCACTCAGGGTCAGAGTTAAGGAGATGAGTTGTTCATACACAAGTCAGATGCAATGAATAAGATTAACTAAAATGTACTTCATTTTATAAAGCCCTGAAATTTCACTCTAGCGGGTCAGAGAGCGCGAGATAGATTATCTGTACAAGAGATCAGAGTGAAATATAGATAGAACTAAAATGTACTTCATTTTAAGTGACAGGGAATTCTCCTTGTAGAGAGCCAGAGAGTTAAAGCAGGAGATAAGGTTATCTACAAAGACTTTAGATGCAACAAATAGATGAACAAAATGCCTCTCATTTTTTAAGGCCTGAAGTTTCAGCTCTGCAGGGTCTGCAGAGGTTAAAAGTCGGATTAGAAGTTATCTGTAATGCAGTCTAGATGCAACAAATAGATGAATGGATGACTTCATCTTTTTAAGGTATGGAATTCTCACCTCTAAACCAGGCAGAGAGTTAAGGGAGATAGAGAGTTATCTGGTTACAACCTTCTGGATGCAACAAATAGATGAAACTAAACATCTACTTCTTTTAAGTACTGTAACTTTCCCCTCAGTAAGTCAGGTCCGAGCAGTAGGAGATAAGTTATCTATACAGGAGATCAGATGCAACAAATAAGATAACTAAAAATGTACTTGCATTTTATTACTGGAATTTCACTCTAACAGGGTCCAGAGAGTTAAAGTGCGGAGATAGAAGTTATCTAGAAGAGATTCCAGATCAAAATAGATGAACTAAAATGTACTTCTTTTAGGTACTGGAAATTCTCACTCAGAGGGTCCAGAAGTTAAAGGGAGATGAAGTTATCTATGCAAAGGAGATGTCAGATGCACAAATAGATGAACTAAAAAAATGTACTTCATTTTTAAGGTACTGAATTCTTCACTCTAGCAGGTCAGAGAGTTAAAGTGGAGATGAAGTTATCTACACAGAGATCCTGAGATGCAACAAAAGGATGTAACCAAAATGTCTCTTTTTTTAAGGTACTGGAATTCCCTCACTCTAGAGGGTCCAGAGTTAAGCGGAGATGAAGTTACTCCTATGCAAGAGAGATTCCAAGATGCAACAAAATAGATGAACTAAAATTACTTCATTTTTTAATTACAATTCTCCCTCAGAGGGCCAGAAGATTAAGATGAGAATAGAAGTTATCTATACAGAGATTCCACGGCAGCAAACAGATCCAATCCTTAAACTTTTTAAAATCTCCTTTCCAAATGCACATCTTTACTACTTGATCCAAAAGGAACTATTAACCAGCGGGAATTGTTTCCACCATAAACTTCTATAGTCCGCTCCCAAAAAGGTGCTGTCTGCCTCCTTCCCCGGTCAGCAAAAAAATTGAAACCTACTCGTTATTCAGGAACTAATGACTATCAAGAAGGTTTTCTTCACATAGTGATTGAAAACATCTAGGTAAAGAAATAAACTCAAAGTGATGCCTGCGATTAAAACGTATAAACTTTTCGTTCAGCTTTCACTTTGTCTCCATGGACAAACTACTAATTCGCTCCTATGCGCCTGCACAGAAGATTGTTTTAAACCATGCGCGTGGAGATAGTGGGGATTGCGTCTCTCATATAAAATTACAGACCGACAGACAGTCAACCTCTGGACGATTGCCCACTTTATACGGACCTACATTCCAATGACGATAAAATGTGTAAATTCATCCATCTAAGCTATTCAAGTTTCTGAGTTATAATCTAAGCAAAATGGCCCATTGTAGGCTCATCGAAACCGATGACACATAAATGGATCGTGGCCGATGAAGAGATTCTACATGATAGGGGATTGATTTCATCGGGAATTGCTTGAAATGTGCTGAATGGAAAGCCATGATCACCGATCATCGATATGTGGATGAGTTTAGTGAGCCGTCCGCGATAGTGGTACGAAGTCTTACTGTAGGTGTATGGGTTGTAAACAGTCCATAAGTGACAATGGAGAAATAAGATTTATTTACAAATATGCAGGAAATACCGTAGCACAGGTGCAGGAAACAATAGTTCTATTTACAGATTACCAATGTAAACAGACAACATATCCGTAGTAAATATTACAGTTCAGCACTTTCTTATAGTAACAAAACAAACGTCGCAAATAATCTAATGACTAGTAGACCTATATTGCACCTTCAATAGCGCTAACTACACCAGTCAGACTGCGGGAACATCCAAAGGCATTCGGCACTCAGGGATCCAGCCGATCGCGCTCTTCTGGAACTATGTTCACTGTCATTAAATATATCTTCCGACATAGAGCGTACATGGTGTTTTCTTTCAGGTATTCTTTTTCTGTAAAAAAATACTAGAAAAGGGATTTGCTTTTCGGGAATTCATCTATTTACCGACAAGTTTGTCCATAGGTCATGCGTGCTATAAGAGTCTGAGTCACTCCAGGCTTAACCCTGTACCATTCTCTTTCCAACCATAAGACTTGCATTGTGGGAGCGACTCTCCATGATGATTGTTGAAAATAGAAAGCTCGAGCAGTGTGGTGTTTTACAGTGATGAGATTCTCGATAACTTTTAGATGAATACAAGCAGATTTCGTGTGTTATTTGATGAAAATTGGTTGTTCAATAAATGGTACTGTTTTTTTCAAAAAAGATGGCCATTTGATTTAGGTTGAAAGTGTTTTGCAATAACAGGGTGATTGTGTTCTGGTTTATCTGAAATCAATGTTTCTTCATCCATTATGCGGAATTGCGTATTTTCTGATAAATCATTTTTTTTTTTATAAATTTCAGATACCAAGACTCAAACAACAACGAGTTCTCAGTAGTTTCTTCTGCAATTTCTGGCTTTTTAATACTGAACTGTACAAATTATAATCTATACTTCGGAGTTCTAGGGATGAATGTTTTATTTAAAACCTAGCGTACGCGCATGGCGATGCCTAGTGGAATCGGGATTCAATGCAAAATAAAACAAATCGCCTCACAATGACATGAAAGTTTTCAAAACAAAGTACGTCAAAACAGATACAATTAAGATTTTCCGTTATTTTTTTCCGGAGCTAATAACATGTAGAAAAGTAACAGTACCAGTACATTGAATCCAAACACAATAAAAAAATTGCTGCCCGTGGAATCAGGACTTCAACAAAATGAAAAAAAATTCTTAGAATATGAAAAAGACTCAGGTTGTGACGGCGACCTGACCCTTCATCCAATCAAATTGAAAGCTGCACCGTGAAAGACTGTCGCTCGGAAGAAATTCTGCTTCCGACAAAAATAACTTTCATCTCGGCCAGGAATAATTTAATAAAAAAAAAAAGGAAGAATATTTTAACTGTCTCTTAGTTTTAAATCAGAGAGAGTTCCGGTTCTAGTTATACAAATACAAATAATAGTGTTATTAGAAGTCGGATGCATATATGAAGTTCTAAAACAAAATCTAACATTTAGATGGTGAACCTGACTATTTAAGAACAAAATTCAGTAAATTACGTTAGAAATTGAAAACTAACTTCATTAGAACGGAAATCGCGTGCTCTTTCCGATGGTCTATCTATTTTTGTCGTACAATTATTCGAAACCATTCTATTCAGAAATTAGTGAGAAAAATCAACCAAAACAACACAAAACATTAAATAAAAAAATTTCTAGATTAAAATTTAAAATTTCGGCTTCGAGGTGCATTCAGTCACTATTACGACTGCCTGTGTACCAAATTTTATGGCTGTAAGTGCGATAGATTCGTCTGGACATCGCAGACAAACACACACACGCACATAAACATTGCCTTTTATAAGTATAGATATAATTAGAAGTCCTCTTTTTCATTTTCTTAAAAAATCATTTCATGAGGGATTATTTTTGTAGCTACATGAAACTTTTTATAAGAAATATGAAAAACCAGGAAAGAAAGCCACAATCACCCCTGCGATAAGCGCATGGATATCAAAAAATACCCAATTATTAATATTTTTAATTTATGAGATGCCAAAGAACCAGTGGCGGCGCTAACAACTTAGGCCCCACAAAATGTGTTAGGGGGCCCCTCCTCAAAAAATACTGCATGACACTTTTGCATAATTCACTTTTCCAGCTATTTAACAAATTATAATTAGGGAAGTTGTGATACTTTAAATTCAAAGTTAATATGAGAAAACTTTCCAAAATTATACAGCTGATTTATTTGACATGTTTATTATGAACTCTCCACTGATGACTCACAAAATACAGTTAAAAAGTTTGTTACATTTTCTGAATGAAAATCCTATATATATATATATATATATATATATATATGGCATCAAGCATAACCATCAAGAAAGTACAAAATAAAAAATTACCGAATATCAACTTGTTTATGAGAATGACATATTAGTAGAATGCAGCTTGCTGAGAATCCTCCAATACCGCTCAGAAAATCACACTGAAAGAATGGAAATTGATAAAATGCATGATTTGATACTGTTCTTTAATTTAAAATTTTGATGATTCCATAAGATACTTTAATGATATTTAAAAATACAGCATCCTCCTTAAATAAATTGAAACCTATTGCTATTAACACAATATTTGAAGAGATATTGCCCCCAAACTTGGAAAAACATCTGGATTTTGAAAAAAACTGAAAATGGCCTATTTCGAGGGAAAAAATCTTAATTTGTTAGATAAACAGAAATAAACAGTTAAAATATTGTTACCCACAACTGATGTGAACTAAATGAGAAGCTAACAGTTTGTATATAAGAAGAAAATGAAAAAAAGCCAAATTTATTCTCCTCGTAATATGGTCTTTTTGTCTAGGTCACATGTATATGTACACAAAAATTAAAGTAAAAGAAAAATTTCACATATATGTTACATATTCTTGTTTGTATGAACAAGGCGAAGCTTTTAAAAACAGTTTTAATACTATACACATAATATTGGAAGAGATATTGCCCCCAAACTTTTAAAAACATCTGGATTTTGAAAAAATTGAAATTGGTCAATTTCGAGGAAAAAATCTTAATTTGTTAGATAAACAGAAATAAACAGTTATAGTATTGTTACCCACAACTGATATGCCCAGAAATCATCTGTATTTGACTGGTCGAGAAGGCAAAACTGTTGAAGACTGTGTGAGAATGTTTGTTTACATTCAAGTGGAAAGGAGAAACTTTAAAAGATGGTACCGGAGCAATTGTTTACACTGTCGCAAATTACCACGAATTTTTTTTATGCATGCGTGTGCATACTCCTTTATACACAGAAGAGTAAGTTATTATTCTAGCATGTATGTATTGTTTTGCACTGCTGAGAATGATAATTATGATCCATAAGATACTTGAATGATATTTAAAGATACAGCATCCTCCTTAAATATATTGAAACATATTGCACCTAACACAATATTGGAAGAGATATTGCCCCCGAATTTTGAAAAAATTGAAACTGCCAATTTCGAGGAAAAAATCTTAATTTGTTAGATACACAGAAAAAAACAGTTAAAATATAGTTACCCACAACTGATATGAACTAAATGAGGAGCTAACAGTTTGTATATAAGAAAATGGAAAAAAAGCAAAATTTATTCTCTCTTTGAATTAGCTTTCTGTCTAAGTCACATGTGAATACATACTTCAATTTTTGAGTAAGAGAAAATTTCACCTATATGTTATATATTCCTGTTCGTATGAACAAGGCGAAGCTTTTAGAAACAGTTTTAATGCTATACACAATATTGGAAGAGATATTGCTCCCAAACTTTTAAAAACATCTGGATTTTGAAAAAATTTAAATTGGCCAATTTCGAAGAAAAAAATCTTAATTTGTTAGATACACAGAAATAAACAGTTAAAATATTGTAACCCACAACTGATATGAACTAAATGAGAAGCTAACAGTTTGTATATAAGAAGAAAATGGAAAAAAAGCAAAATTTATTCTCTCGTTGAATTAGCTTTCTGTCTAAGTCACATGTGAATACATACTCCAATTTTTGAGTAAGAGAAAATTTCACCTATATGTTATATATTCCTGTTCGTATGAACAAGGCGAAGCTTTTAAAAACAGTTTTAATGCTATATGCACAATATTGGAAGAGATATTGCCCCCAATCTTTTAAAAATATCTGGATTTTGAAAAAATTGAAATTGGCCAATTTCGAGGAAAAAATCTTAATTTGTTAGATAAACAGAAATAAGCAGTTATAATATTGTTACCCACAACTGATAGGCCCAAAAATCATCTGTATTTGCCTGGTAGAGAAGGCTAAACTGTTGAAGACAGTGCGAGAGCGTTAGTTTACACTCAATCGGAGAGTAGAAACTGGAAAAGATGGTTACGAGAGCAATTGTTTACAATGTCCAAAATTATCACCAACATTTATTATGTATGCGTGTGCAAACTTCTTTATACACAAAGAGTAATTAATTATTCTAGCATGAATATATTGTTCTGCACTGAGAATGATAATTATTCAATCATGGGTTGCATGTTATATAGGTAGGCATGCATGTTCAAAAAAGCGTTATAATAGTTTTATTCATTTACCAAATATATACCGTACAACTGCTAAATTTGAACAATCTAATACTGAAACATTAGTGATTTTTAATAATTGATATATAAAAACTAAATGTGAAAGAAGAGGAAACTCTCATAAATGTTTTAGTACAAATTTAAATGCTCATCAAAATAAAAACTATTATTAAGGAATTACAAACATACACCAAAATGAAAAAAATTGTTGCATCATTCAAAAATATTACATAAAAACAGAGAAATGTGGATTCAAAAGCATCTAATCTGAATGAAGAAGTAAGGGAAAACGCTGCCAAATTGTAATGTTTCATCATTTGCTTCGTCTCTAAATCCTTATGCGTATCATAAAGTTTAAACGATTGCAATCTAGAAGTTTGTACAAAGTCTTTAAATGCCACCAAATCTCCAAAGCAATAACTTCAATGCTGAACTTCATTGACACGATGTCGCCAAAGCTAATGTATGTAATACATGCATTAGCTTTGGCGACTTGTCACCGTTTGCAATGTGAGTACCAAATTATGTATTTAAACGGTTTAAACTTCCAGAAACTAAATGTATTCAAAGTGGGTACAGCTTTGATAAACAGCATCAATGGCTATAAATTTATATTGGCGACTTTTTTCAACAGCTTCAATATAGGACCCCATGGGCAATATTTTGTTTTGGCGTCGTTTTTTCAGTTAGGCGTCAAAAAGTCGCCAATACAAGATTATCGCCAGTGATGTCGTATACCAAAGCTGTTCCTTAAAATGAACAACTTACTACGAAAGTTTGCCCATAGAATTCCAACATTGCTTACAACAGCAAACTCTGCGAGAATCAAAGACGGCTTATAAATAATTTTAATAATTTTGCTTGCATAAAAACTAAATGTGAATATTTATAAAATTACATTATATAAATGAAATGTGTTTTCAGTGTAATAAAAATTATATGAAAATTAAAAAAACAGTCACAAATGAGACAACTTTTTATCCATATGAAAGATATATTTGTATTTTTTACACTAAAAATTCCACATGACAAAATGAAGATTTAATTCACAGATAAAACATTATATGTGATATTTAGTGAGAATTTAATGTTGTTACATTCAAAAATAATTTTGACACCATACGAATGTAAGTCTTATTAATATGCTTTTTGCACATTTACTGTTGTCTCAGTATATGATCCCTTACTAGTAACTACCTATATTTACACTTATATTTAATCCCTCCAATTTTAAAAGAGATACATATTCGTTGATTTTAATCCAGCGTGGGATAGCACATCCGTTGTTTAGGTACAAAATATCTACTTTCTCTAGAGATTCTGGTCGATTCTTCAGCCAAGATTCCAGCAAGACATCTATGCCACAGCAATTAAACATGTATAGCACAAAGCATTTGAGTTTCTTGCAAGCCCGGAGAAATGGGTTTATAGTAGAGGATAAATATTGGGTGGCCTCTTCCCAATCTATTTTTAAAGAAACAAGGTGTTCGTTGGTCTTGCAAGCAAGAAGATGGTCAAATAACACAGCAACTTCTGTTCCCACATTAAAATCAGCATTTGAGTATTTCAGATGCGAAATTGGCATGTTTGGCAAAATAAGGAATTGGAACACCCGACGTGCTTCATAATCGATTGTAAGAATCAATTCTATTTGTAGATACGGATACAGTTTTTTCAAAACCTTCCAATCGGTTGACGATAACACTCGAAAATCATTTATTTCTATGTAATCAATACAATAATGTAAGATTAGCTTCGAAAGTACAAGCGTTTGGCAATTTCTTACTTTTTGGATGGCAGCAGACTGACGTGCAACCATTTTCTCAAAAATAAATGTATAATCCGTTTCAAGAGTTTTTAAGCTTGGGAGGTCTTCGAGCATAGGCAGTTTTTTCAGAGCATTTGAGTCCTGTTCAATATCATCGTTCTTATCTCGAAGGAAGTTTTGAAGCTTGAGATGCGTGAGGGACTTCTTGTTGTTTTCAGTTACTTTTTTTAGTACTTCGACAGTTTCTTGGTTTCCAAAGCGGATTCCATCAAACTCCACACGTTTTAGATGATGCCGTGATGCCAGAAAATCAGCAATCGCTCTACATATGTTGTTGCGGGTCGGAGAGTCTATATGCCTGAAGCAACATGAAAAATTTCGAAACTGAACAGATATAAGTTGCGTATTTTTGCTCAAAATCTCTAGGATTTCAGTGACATGCCTGCAGAAATTCTTCACCAAAAGGTTATTCTCACTTTCAGGGCCCTCGATTGTTACGTGTCTGAACATGCTGCTGTATTTTTTCACAACCTCCATCACTGGACAGGAGTCCATGGTTAAGTGCGACTCTGTCAAATGAAATCTGAAGGTTTTCCAAACAGATGGTGAACCGTATCCTTCAGACCAACTGCGACA
>BGPR01019892.1:15614-28567 GCA_013235015.1 Araneus ventricosus
ATCGCCGTGACGAATCTCAAAGCTCTTGGCTTATGTAAACCCAAACACTTTAACTTTACAGACTTTCCTCGCCTGACAATAAGAATCATAATAAACAATACAATACTTTCGATGATTTAATAAAAAATACAGTGAAGTAACTAGCCAAAAAATGTCTTCGACCCCGTCAACGCTATAAGTACAAGTGGAATGACTAGAAAAGTAGGAAAATTTTCGAACCTGTGAAGCCAGAAAGCAATAGTGTCACATTTTTATTATTTTTTAAAAAAATGAGAAATTAAGAATAAACAATTATAGTGATTTTAACCTTCCAGCGGGCGCGCTTACGCAAATTTTACGACATATCGTGCATCATATTACATATATATGTAATAATCTCACCTAATTTTGCTTTAAATTCTAATATTATATATTTTAAAGTCTTAATGTATTCCAAAATCACTTTTCTTAAACTCCAGTTTCGTTCTATTTCCCGCGCTGGAGGTATATTAAATCTCTCGTTTTGGCATATTTATTACTAAAAGAATATTTTAATCGTTTCCACGCGCGCACAAATCGCGAAAGCAGCGACTCCTTGACGCCATACATCTTCCCTAAAACGCTTACGTAATTTAATAAAAATAGCCAATATTCCCTTCACTTTGATCACGTGTTATATTGTTCTTCCCTTATCTGAGAGAATCGGGGATTTTCTGCACACACTTTTACCTAAACTTCAACTAAGATGTTGGTATGTCCGCCACTCTTCAAAATATTTTTATAATAAAGCAAATTGTTTAACAACTCGGCTGTTTTATGACTGCAACAACGAAAACATTTTATATATATATATCGTGTTATTTTACAAAAATAAATGCAACTTTTATTTATATTATCCGTATTTATTAGCCTAATAGTAAACGAAGATTTTGTAAGTAAAATTGCAATTAAATATATAAAATATCGATATAAATGTGTAATACGATGCAGAATTCAAGTATCTCTTGCAAACGAGCGCCCGCTGGAAGGTTAAATAAAATCAAGAATTCTGACTTAGCTCTGGGGGGGGCTGCAGCCAGATAGCCCCTCCCCCTGGATTCGCCACTGATTCCAGTTAATTCTGACTTTTAAAAAAATCCTGTATTCTCTTTCAAATTATTTAAAAAAAAATACTGCTATATCCGAGTTATTGTCTAAAACCAGTTTAGTGTGTTAAACAGTAGTTGGAACCCCATTGCCGGCATCTTTGGAATTCCGGATAAGTCAAAATAATAGAAATTTCTTTCCAAAAAGAGAGCGAGCTTCCTTATCATTTTTCTGCTCCAAATATTAACTTAAAAATGCAACAGCGCATGCGCGATCATAATTACCGATATCATACAGCAAACCATAAATTTGAATGCGGTGTCATCATTTTTCTAAATATTGTTTTGAGAACGGCCGAGCAAGAGATTCCTAGACCACCCTGTACGCAAAAACAAACAAAAAATACAAAGCGTTAAAAAGGCTGACGACTAAGATCACGAGCATGCGCCCTGAGTCAGCGCATGCTGCCCCGAGAACACCGGCGTTCCGTCTCTCGTCTAACACAATTTAGCAGCAAGAAGAAAAAAGCAGCCAGCAAGCGTTTGGAGGCAGGCAAAAAACAATAGAGGAGCTATCAAGACATAATATTAACTATTCGCAGGGAGGAAAGAGAAAAAATCGCTCCCGTTAAAAAGATTGCGCCCCGTACACACAGCGTGACATGATTGATTTCGTACTTTCTGGGTGGTCCGGACCATCAGCTTGGCAGGGTTGCCAGCGCGCCAACTTGGCGATTGTCTTGCGCTTCGCTCTTTAATCAATCACGCTTAATGAACTCGCGTTGGCTCTTTTTCTTTTTTAAATGGGCGTTTTCAACGAATTTCGGATTAACTCCTTCGCAAACCTTTGTTCTTGATTGTTATTTTTTGGCCGGATTGATTAGCCGAAAGGAGAGGATCAAAATTGAATTTCTTGGCTCATTTTTTTTTCCGAGAATTTTTTCGTTGTTGATGGACGTTCTCGAATTCTTGAATTCTGCGAAACGGAACCTCGGTTCGTTCTTCTCGGTGCAAGTGTCGAATGGCTCACGAAGAATCGGAGCTTGCCTGGACCTGGGCATGCGCACTTCGGTTCGTGACAGCTCACGAAAGGAAAATTTGTCGACAATGTTTATTAGAAAAAAGATATCGAATTTGGTAAGCACATAGATATTTTGAGAGAATTTTAAGTATACGGTTTATTCAATTTGGTTTTAATTTCCTAGTAAAATGCTGCAAATATACTTCGTTTACATTACAAAAGAACTTAACTGAATTCTTTTTGTTGCTGAAGAATTTAACTCCATCGCAAAACTTTGTTCTTGAATGTTATTTTTCGGCCGGATTGATTAGCCGAAAGGAGAGGATCAAAACTGAATTTCTTCGCTCATTTTTTTGCGAGAATTTCTTCGTTGTTGATGGAAGTTCTTGAATTCTGTGAATCAAAGCATCAGTTCGTTCTCTTCGGTGCAAGTGTCGAATGGCTCACGAAGAATCGGAGCATGCCTGGACCTGGGCATGCGCACTTCGTTTCGTGACAGCTCACGAAGGGAAAATTTGTCGACAATATTTAATAGCGAAAACATATCGAATTTGGTAAGCACATCGATAGTTTGAGATATATATGGTTATATAAAAATTGGTTATAATGGTTTATTAATATGGTTATTAATAAAATATATACAAGTATATGGTTTATTCAGGTTGGTCTTAATTTCATAGTAATAATGCTTCAAATATA
Organism: Araneus ventricosus; assembly: GCA_013235015.1. Classification (NCBI taxonomy): domain Eukaryota; kingdom Metazoa; phylum Arthropoda; class Arachnida; order Araneae; family Araneidae; genus Araneus; species Araneus ventricosus. The sequence goes on from BGPR01019892.1 coordinate 18,399, forward strand.
TTTCGTTTACATAACAAAATAACTTAACTGAATTCTTTTTGTTGCTTAAGAATTTAACTCCATCGCAAAACTTTGTTCTTGATTGTTATTTTTTGGCCGGATTGATTAGCCGAAAGGACAGGATCAAAATTGAATTTCTTCGTTCATTTTTTTCTCGAGAATTTCTTCGTTGTTGATGGACGTTCTTGAATTCTGTGAAACGGAACCTCAGTTCGTTCTCCTTGCTGAAGTGTCGAATGGTTTACGAAGTATATGAGCTTGCTGAATCAGATCACGAGCTCTTTGTTTCATTAACGAAGGGAAAATTTGTCGACAATATTTATGGACGAAAACAGCTCAAATTTGGTAAATACTTCGCCTTTATCAATCGAGGTCTCTATCAACCAAACCGATACCAGAAAATAAGAATATGTTTTACTTTTTTAAAATAAAGTCAAGAAATTTTTAAGAAAAGTGTGTGAAATTAGCATTGGAGTCAATTTCCACAATAGGAAGCTTTATAAAAGGTCATTATCAGAGAGGAGAAGATCTTGTTTGGTATCCTATTGCCTTATTTTATTTCTGTCAATATTATTGTATTTTGTGTTCCGCATGCTTTATTCTATTAGTTTTATATTCCATTATTTTTCTATATTTTAACTCGAAATTAGATTATATTGTATTCTTTGTTTTTCTGCATGTTTAGTTTAGCGCCTCCGCTAGGCGGCGCTACTAGTTTGTTTACTGTTTACTTTCAATGTTTAATTCTATCGGAGTGAAAAAGAATATGGAGGTCTTTCTAGGAGGGCGCCATCTTTTTTTCTCTTGATTGAATCAGATCGGCAATAATTCAGCCCGTCTTTTGATGGCAATTTTCGTTTCCTTTTTGATTACGGATTGAAAAGAACTTTGGAATGAATATGGGGATGATAACCTTTGTAGCTGAAAATTCCAAAAAACCACTTTTTCAAATCAAATAAAAAAATTCTATCTGTGTGAAAACCCCGCACTGATTGGACGCATTCTTTTCAACCGCATATATGTTTTTTACTTCAGCATTATCTCTGCCTTGGAGACACATTTGCTCTTTACTGCAACAAGCATTTCGCATCAATTCTTACTTCCCAATGAATTGTAACAACAGCCTATAAATTAGTATGTGTTTCAAAGAAACTGTACATTTCTTATAAAAGCTGTGAATATAGAACTTTTTGATACTCAACCACTGTTTCATCAATTTCAAAATCGCACAACACCAAAGACTCAATCAGTCTTCAAAAAACGCATTTCTCCAGCACTGTGTTCCAGAGTGTTAATTGGAATTTGTGATCAACCAGCAGAATCAACGCACCGCAACAGCAGCAGATCTTTTATAGCTTAGCAAATTAGAGATAAAAAAAACACACAGTTCCATTCTTAAGCATTTCAATAGTGACGTGAGCAAATTCCGTGTATTTTCATGAAAAAATGGAGCTGTAAAAGTGTGCCTGAAAGTTTCGCATTGTTAAACGGAAGATTCTTTGGGGACAATAGTTACAATTATCAAAATTTACCAAAGACTATTAACTATAAATTAATAAGTCAAAAATTAATTAAAACTTAATTAAAAACTCTTAGTATTATATAGAATGGCGTATATGCAGCTATTTCTAATATAATACAGAAACAAATAATAGAAATATAAATTAAAATGTAAAAATTATATATAAGAAACAGAAGATTTAAAACGAAAAACGATGACAATACACCTTTTTGCGTGCTCAACGCAACAGCGTCAAGTGATTGCATCAACAAAAGAATAACAACAATTAATATTTAAAACATAAAATAGATAAAAGACGTAAAATAGAATTTAGAATGTAAAAGAGATAATTCAAAATGGAAGGAATGGAAAAGAACCCGAATGACCAACTTCTTCGAAGACCACTAGCCATAGGAGTTCTAAAATGGACAAAATTTTATTTATTTATTCTTTGGGGACCGTACTTAAAGAATCGTTGGTAAAAATGCAATGGAAACAGCGCAAGGCAGTAACATTCACAAATTCTCTTACCAAAACTGTTTCAAAAATGCTTGTAAGAAGTTGATAGCAAATAAAAGAGTTTGTTAAAATGCTAATAAGTATGTGGAAAAATTGGCATTAATACTTGCGGGTATATTTGAAATAAATAGTTTTGGAAAACCTTAAAAGAAACGAAGTCGCAATTAAAGTTTAGTCCCTATCAATAGCATTGCCATGCGTCCCGTATATAAGGGACTATCACCGTATTTCGCTACTGAGTCCCGTATTACTATTTGTCCCGTTTTCGGATGAATCTCAACCAAGTTCTTGAATGGGAAGAAATAAAACTTACTATTGCATATTTACAACTAAGAAACATCGATACTGGAACACTGAGATTCTATTCAACCAGTTTGCGCATCTAAAAGTTTATTTAAAGAAAAATAATACCGAGCAAAACTGCGAAGCAACTGTGAAATTGAATATGGAAGAGAAATGGCTGAAGTTTTGTTGCAGATAGTTCAATGCATATTGATCAGAAGTCATGTCTAATATAGCTATGCGAATATGCATTTGCCATTCCAGCCCACAATGCAAATGTGGAGACTATGTTTTCCCTAATGTTAATTCATGGCGTGAAAAAAGAAACAGGTTGTCCGTGGAGACAGTTGAAGCAATTTTGACTTGTCATTATAATTTTAAAATGACTTGCGCCGAATTTTATGATAATGTGAAAGAAGAAAATGATATAATTAACAAAGTAAAATCACCTTTAAAATATGACTGGGCTACAGAATTAGCATCATTTTTATTATTCTACGTTTCATTTTATTAGATTGCTTAGACTTTGTTGATTTTTTATTAGAGAAAATAAATTATTACGTTCCAACTTTTTTCATGTTTTACTAATTTAGAACTTTAACGTCCCGTATAAAAGCCTGGAAATTATGGCAAACCTACCTATCAATAGAGTTTTCGATTATCCGACTTCATGACGGTCCCAATCAGTTCGGATAATCGATATTCTACTGTATAGGACAAAGCGCATTGATTCAATGCACAGATTTATCCATACTGTCAGCTTGGTCAAGGGAGAGTTTTCGATTATCCGACGTCATGACTGTCCCAATCAGTTCGGATAATCGATGTTCTACTGTAAGGACAATGCGCATTGATTCAATGCACGGATTTATCCGTACTGTCAACTTGAATCAACTTGGTCAAGGGAGAGTTTTCGATTATCCGACGTCATGTCTGTCCCAATCAGTTCGGACAATCGATATTCTACTGTATAGGACAATGCGCATTGATTCAATGCACAAATTTATCCATACTGGCAACTTGAATCAACTTGGTAAAGGGAAATGAAAAAAAAATATTGCTGTTTCATATCTCTAGCCAAATATTTTTTTCTCCTTTTCACAAGGAACTTAAAACATTTCGAAGAGCATAAAAATTATATTCATTTGCTTGTATTTATGTGAAAATTAGACCCATATTTTTTAGAATCAGTGGTGCTGTACTTTGTATATTAGCCATTATTAATTTAAAAGTTCAACCTCATTCAACCCTCCTTTAGCAGTGTTAATGTGTTCCGTGTTGTATCGGAACCGTGCTAATCGGAACGGGTTTCAATTGAATAAAATCAGAAATTTGCTAACATTTTTGTCTGAAATAACACATCTCTGATAATTTTAAGAGACAAAATATACAGTAAAATTAACCTTCTCTACTCTGAATGGGTCTGATTGGTCCAATTCTATAATTCATCTTATTATTTCTCCCTTCTTCAACAGAGTAGAAGGGTTAAAGAATATCTCAAACTTAGTTGACATGAATTACAGTTGTTATATTTGGGGATCTAAGCATAGCATGAAATATTGACTTTTAAATAAAAATTATTAGGCGTAAAATAACTGAAATTTATCTCAACTAAAGTTGTGATTAACTTCTCATCGTCTTCGCAGGGTATGAGTTTTTTAATCAACTAAAACAAAAAAGGGCTGAAATAGCCCAAAGCTATGTTTTTTTTAATTTTTGAAGCTTAAATATCAAATTAATTTAGAAGCGAAAACAAACTTCGAATAATTGTTTAATTGGCTTCTACAGAATTATTTCAAAATAATAGATAAGTAATGGCATGTGTAATATTTAGCTCGTAAATACCATTTTATTTTTTATTCTTTCATTCTTTCATTCTATTTCTTTGGCAGAGAGTAGTTTTCGACTTAGTTTTAACCTTTAAAACTTCAGAATTCAGTTTTAAAAAGTATAATAAGAAGGAATCACAATTTTGCAAATATAAGAGCTTGAATTTCAAAGAGATAAAACTGTAAATTGAAATTATTGTTTGGACAAATGGCCTACAGATAACTTTTTCCGTGAAAAGCCATGTTGTACTTGTTTATCGAAATATCTACAAAATGAGTGGTAAGAAAAAAATTCAAATTAAGCCAATTAAGTAACCTTTACATTTCATGCGTCAAATTCTTGAGTGTGAAATAGTTATTTTATTGCAGTTTCAAATGAAATATCAAACAAAAATGAAACCTCACAAAACATCTTGAAGCACTCGAAACTTTCCACAGTTTTGATACAAACTGAACAAATTGCTTTCACGAAGCTACCGACAGAACTTGTGTTTCTAAATATAGCATTGATGATGATGAATAGCCTTGTCGTGTTTGTCAAAATTAGAACAATGTGTGCAAACGGAAGAAAAAAAATGAATGTCTGCTGAATATTGACAACAACAATACTTTGTGCTTCGAATTTTGACACTGAAGGCGTTTACACATTTAGCGATGTAAGCAGCCGTTATAATCAGGAACAATTCTTTTGGAACTTTAGTAAAAAAAATAAAAATGGAAATAAAGAATTAACTTTTTAAATAATTTAAGCATAATGAATAAAAAGCAAGAAGTTTTTAAACACACTTTTATTAATGTAATAAAAAGTGAAACATTTCATTTTAATTAATTTCTACTTTTTAGTCTTTAATTTACAATTCGGCAATATAAATATTATCTACTCTTGAAATCAATTTTTTCTCAAATTCACTAACAGATGGGTCCACACCAGTGGAGGCTCATCCATTACAGCTGCATATGTGCAATCCCCCCTGAAATTATTTTAAATTCTTGTATTTTCTTTTTTATTCTAATTAGCCTACTTTCCCACATTAAGAATTCAATGATCAACAAAAATGGCAAAAAAGTAACAAAAAAATAAAAGGAAGATTGAAAATCATTGAAGAATTAAGAGAGAGAGACAGACCAGAGCTGAATAGAGTTTTGCCACTCCTAAGGTTCAAAATTCGCCCACTAAACAACGCGGAGCTCTCAGTCGAGAGAAAAATCAACCCTTTCTTCGCTTGAAATGACATACCCTTGAGCTGCGTTTTTTCTTTTGGCGCGACTTTCTCATTTGGCTTTTTATCGCTTTTTCTGAGTAGTCTAGTCATTAAGTAGCTTTTAAATGAAATTCTGTAGACTTACTTACCTTACTCAACTGTGACTAAAGTAGCTCTATGCGACTATTAACTCTATAGTCTATAGTGGCTATTAGTCTAGTGTGACTATGTGACACTATCTATGTAAAATTCTTCGTGATTTTCACCAACTTTGCAACTCGACTGTCACTAAACCGTGTTTCCAAATTCAAAAATTATTTTTGAAATCTTCCATGTCCACCTTTCTCTGTTAAATGAAACTAAAACCAATTCTCGATGTTATTTGGTTGCTGAGCTATAAGCGTTTAACTTTAGCACGAAATTCGACGTAATTCAACAATTCTTGAGTGATATTTCGCGTGAACGTAAGATCGATGAATGCCTAATGTACTTGAATAGTCTGCGTCCGCGAGCATCGCTTGCTGTGACGTCATCAAAATTTTTCACGATTGAAACGAACTTTCAACTTTGATTTTTAACACGATTTCGAAATTTGAAGCTCGACTGTGACTAAACCGTTATTCCGAATTCTAAAATTCTTTTTGAAATCTTCAATGTCTACCTTTCTCTGTTAAATGAAACTAACACCAACACTCTATGTTATTTGGTTACGGAGCTATAAATGTTTAACGTCGCTGTGACGTCATCAAAATTTTTCGTGATTTTCGCCAAGTTTGCAGCTCGACTGTGACTAAACCGTAATTCCAAATTCTAAAATTCTTTCCGTAATATTTAGTGTACTCCTTTTTCTGTTAAATGAAACTAAAACCAACTCTCTATGTTATTTGGTTGCGGAGCTATAAGCATTTAACTTAAGCGCGAAAAGCGTCATAATTTGTTTTTCTTTCCCAACACACCATTAGACCACTATGGAGATACGTCAAAAAAAATTCCGCTCTTCTACGATTAAAACCGGCCGAGTTATGCAGCTTTGAATAACATTATTTTATACAATTTCAATGATAGCCTCGAGTGAAATCTGCCTGCGAAAAGCTTACTGGAAGCAACCGCTTATTAGCTTAAAATAATGAAATTCAAAACTTCATAACTCGGTCACTCTTAGGCGCATAAGAGTGGAACTTTTTTGTTTAAAATGCTAATGTGTGAAAAAAAATTTTACTAAGTAGGACAGGGGGATTGCATAAAATTCAGACTTGGCAGTTTTTTCAGCAGTACATTTATTGGCTTAAACAACGAAAACTATAATTTTTTATGTCATTTAAGCATTTTGAAGCATATGCGCCAATATGAAGTATATGCCTATCTCTAACTTATTATTACTATTTTCTACATCAGGGGCCACGATTATAGTCAGAACACTGAAATTTTGAAATTCATTTTTCATTTTGCAGGAGAAAAAAGAATGTGACGTCGGAACACAATATAAGACAACGTTCTGTCAGATGTTAGATGGCACGCTCAGTTATGTTTATCATGTGACGTCAGTCACACGAATTGCATCCATTTACATTTAGAAGATTAATGCAAAGCAGTGGCGACGAGTCGGGGGGAGGAGGGGCCCCCTACTTTTTGTGCGAAAAGTTAAATTTTTATTTCATTTTAGCTTTCTGGAACTATGGATTATAAAGCCCGTCATTCACTTCACAGATAAACTGGTTATTTTGGAACGCGAGAAGGAAAAAGCCATCAAAATCTATGGAAATCAGCCAAATGGCTTGTGGTGGTTGGAATTCCGTCTGGACTGGAATCGGAGCGTAAACACTGGAGTTTAAAGTATCGCTTCAGAGGGACCCTGAAAGAGGCTAGCGAAAAGAACAATGCCTTGCGTAGATTGAAGCCTCGCTTCGAGGGTAGCGTAAATTAAAATCTGCTGACTAGGGAAAATCGAAGAGCGATTGACAAGCAGCTGTAGAGAGGGAAAGAAGATCGCTCCCCCTACCTTCATTAAGAGTTAGCGTCTTTTCAAATACAAGTGAATGGCGTGCCTGTATTTTTCGATTAAAATGGGTGGGGACAAAAACCGAGCTTGGGACAAATGGCTTGGCTATACTTCAAGTGAATGGCCTACTTAAAAAAGCATTAGTGTCCGAGGAAGCTAACTAATTTTGTAACTAAATTTTGTTTTCTACCCCTATACTCCCGGGTATTTTTAGATATCTAAGATTTTTTGGCGGGCGCACCCTGACATTTTCCACCCAATCGCTGTCACTGATGCAAAGTAAAATGCCATTTTAAGTCAGTTAGAAATTAAAGCAGGGTTCCACTTTTCTCCCAAACGTCTGCTTGGTAGGCATTCCTACGCGCCTCTAGCTCCAAGGCATTTTTCTTTATTTGTTGTCTACGCTTTTTTATACTGATATCAACCTTCTACTTAAATTATTGTGTTGGTACATGATAAAAAATTTTGACAAGCATAATATAGACCCAAAAATGGGGAAGATATTAAGTTGAAATTTGTCAGATATATGGATTTATTAATTATACCATCGTTGAATATTCAATACGTTTGTAATAGTTGTAAACTGTCAGGTTAGTAGGAATAATAGCAGTTATTATTAATATTAACAAGTGTTGTTATTAATAATCATTAAAAATCCGGTTGGTATTAATGATAACCGGTTATTACCAATAATAGCCGCTTAATCGCATTGACAGGAACACATATATACAATGCGAATATTAATTATTCTTGAAGGGAAAATGAGATAATTACCAGGATTTGCAAACTAGTTTCTTGTTGCTATTACTACATCTTATTTTCGCCATTACAAACTTTTTTTTTTAGTGCAATGTTAAAAATTAAGTGATAGTGATAGATTAGTATGTTGATTTTTCTCATCTACTGTCTCTTTTAGCTGTCAGATCATTAGCTGTACAAGTATGCATCGTTAGAATATCTGGAAACTAAGAATATGGGATAACAAGGTTCAGTAAATTATTTCAGTTACAAATAGGATTGTCATTATGAAGACTATAGTTGAAAATTCCAGTGTCCATAAATGGAAATAGAGAAAGCCAATGATATTTCCAGATAAGTTATTTACTTAAACATATGTAGCTTAGATGCTAACTATAATACGAGGGTAAGTCATTAAGTAAGTCACAAAAGATTAGAAAAAAATAATTTACCATGACAATCACTTGGAAACAGTTTTATTTTTCAACATAATTTCCACCAATTTTGATGGACTTATCCCATCGTTTTATCAGCGCCCTAATTCCAGCTGCATATAATTCTTTGGGTTCCTGTCTCATCCACAGTAGGACTTCGTGTTGAACGTCGTCATCTTCTGCAAAGTGTTTGCCTCCAAGACGTTGTTTTAGTGGACCAAAGAGATGAAAAGTCTGGTTGGCCAGTGCTACAGTATCCACCTTACAGCCCAGATTTAGCCCCAACCAGACTTTTCATCTCTTTGGTCCACTAAAACAACGTCTTGGAGGCAAACACTTTGCAGAAGATGACGACGTTCAACACGAAGTCCTACTGTGGATGAGACAGCAACCCAAAGAATTTTATGCAGCTGGAATTAGGGCGCTGATAAAACGATGGGATAAGTCCATCAAAATTGGTGGAGATTATGTTGAAAAATAAAACTGTTTCCAAGTGATTGTCATGGTAAATTATTTTTTCTAATCATTTGTGACTTACTTAATGACTTATCCTCGTATTAAAATAAACTGCTATTACTATATAGTTATATACTGCTATACTTTTAATTCATTGTTGTGAGCCAGGTATCTGCCAATAAAACAGAGAACTGAACAGGAGTACCGATTGCCTGACTTCAATTTTTTGCTAACTTTGAAATACAAGGCAATTTTTGATAGAAATGATTAAAAGATATGCAGTAGAACTTGTCAAATTCGAACTTTTCAATGCGAATTCGGGGGTAACTAGAATTTTTTCAGTTAATTCGAAGTTAAAACGTACTATTATTTTTATTAAACTAACCTTTATTTTTGAATTGCTTTCGTTAGTTAAATACATCCTTACTTTGTGTCCTCAGTGTTCGTAAGTGAAAAAATTTTAAGGTCTTCTAAATCATTTTAGGACATTACTACTGTACAATGTATTGAATCAAAAGGGCAATAAAAAGTTTCTCGCCTTTTAAAAAAAACTTTGGACACGTTAAATATGATTTCAATTATGTCTCTTTTGAAATTTTATTCTACAATTTTTAAATTCAACTGTATGCTGTGTGTTTATTAAAATTACTTACTGTTAATTTATTAATTTTGTCTTAGTTACTAAAACTGTTAAATACTTAAAATATAACGTTACTCCCATTTTTAGTTTAAGAATTGTCATTTTGTCTGGGGGGGGAAGGGGAGTCAATTTCGGACCCTTTGTTCGAATTTTTGGATAAATCGAATTTTTATTGTGGTTCAGTCAGCATTGAATTAATAAATTCCACTAGATTAGGAAAAAATGTCGATGTCTTTATTCAAAAACTAATGAAAGAACTTTTAATTCCTTTAAATTTTTGAGCAACGTCAATTCCATCTTGAAATAATCAAGGATTCCAAACGGGTTGAACAAAACAGTTTTGGGGCCGAGAAAGAGACCATTTCTTTCAAATTCTGTAAAATCTATCAGCAAAAATCATTATGAAAATCAAATTTGTATCAAATGTTCAAATAAAATTGGTTTCAGAGTCTTTTTAAATTGAAATTTTTGTTTATTTATTTTTTCATTTGTTTTCCAATTTTGGGGCCACGATTTTATTTATTTATTTATTTTTACTTCATTCTTACATTCCTTGTCCTAGCTACGAC
>BGPR01019893.1:0-28566 GCA_013235015.1 Araneus ventricosus
ATAATATAATAAATGCGAAAGTGTGTCTGTCTGTTTGTTACGCATTCACGGCAAAACTACCAAACCGATTTGGATGAAAATTGGCAGAGTTGTAGCTTGGAACCCAGGAACGGAGATTGGGTAGGTGACATCATGTTAAATTCATTATTTTTGGCTACAGATAACAATTAAATAATTAACAAGCGATTTGCGATGAAGATTATTACTTTATTTTTCAATCAACTGCCACGTGATCCTTAAGGAATGCGTAAACAAAATGAAATGTCACGTGATCCTTCAGAAAAGCGCAAGCATGTGGAATAACTTATTTTTAAAGTCATGCATCACGTGATCTTGCTGAGAAAAGAAATAATCTCTGGAATAATAACTGAAAAATAAACGCCGGGACAGAAATCTAATGGTAGATATAATATAGTTCCAAGAGTTTTTAGATTAAAATTTAAAAACTAAAGTTAAGTATAACTAAATGAAAATATCGTTCAATATTTACTTAAAATAAGAGCCAAATTTAGTGGAAAGGTTGCCAAAATTATTCTTTATCGCTCTTTTCATCGTCATCCAAAATGTTTTTGGCGGTTAAATTTGTAACCAAACGATTTAGCTAATTACAATAGTTCCGTTTCGAATTTTAATGCTTTAAGAGCTGTTTCTAACCGATTTAAATAGAAAGGATTACACAAACCCAAAGAACACGGAATTCAACGTTTTGTTTACTAAAGAAAGAACTAATTCGAGCTTGGCGCTTGATACAGTTGCCAAATAGATTTGGCGATTGCTTAAATCGGAAGGTTACCGGAAAACGGTCTATGAATCCAAAATAAACAAATCATGATCGTCCATTGACGTATATGATATGGTTGTCAGAGTTTTTAGAATAGGAAGGTATATTTTGTCTTATGTATTCTTTTAAACAGTAGAAGCAGATGACATATAGCATGGTGGATGATATATTCCAAAGAGCAGATGATACCATTGAGTACAATGATGTAATTTACAATAACGGAGACTTAAATTAGTCGTCCAATTATGTATTATCAACCGTCAGAACTTTTGATTTCCCCTTTCTATGTATAACGAAACATTTACATTCGTGAATTTAAAAAAAATAGCAATTCAAATTCTTCGCGCACGAAGTCGCGGGTAACAGCTAGTTGCTAATATTTTCTTTCGGCATTTTTTTTTGTATTTGGTAATGCATTTTTTTCTGTTAGTGGATTTTGCATTATTTTTTTAAGAAAAAAACGAAAGTAATTGTTAAAAGTAGTGTTATTAACAAAAGGAAGGGTAGTGTCAATTGATTAATCAGTTCTGTTTTTCGTGCTTTTTTTATTTCTTCAGTACTCTGCCAATGTACATGAGATTTTCCACTAAAAATTTCGTTAGTAAATCTGTGACAATGAGATATGAGATATGTCTGGGGGGCTAAAAGCCCGTCTTAGACGGGCGCAAATTATCTAGTAAACTCATAAATTTATAGAAATTACATTTTATACCCGGTTTAAGTAATTACCGTCTGATATCATCTTCCTTGAGATAGCCTCTCCTTTTTCTTATGTCCTGGCGAAATTTTTCGCTTTTCTCTTCGTTAACTGTAGATAAATTTCTAAAACTGTCACCCAAGAACGAATGGAGAAAATGACCGTATAAGTTCAATAACATGCTAAAATCTTAAATATTTTCATTCTGTCTTTTATAACAGATTTTTAGTTTGGTTTCCTCTTGTTTTTAACAATGAGTGCGACAAGTAGTTGGAAAATATCGATGCCTTTCTCTCCTTTCCTTCCATTTTAATCTGAAAAGTTTCATCTTTCACCAGTTTTATGAAGTCTTGTAATGCCAATACACCTTGTTCGAGTTTTACTTCAGATGAAACTGAAGACTTGTCAGAAAGATATTTGAAATATTTTCTTTTTCATTCAAATCTTTCCAAATTTTTCACAAGGTTTAATTTTGTATGAAACTGTGGAAAAATGCACTTCTTGGGATTAACTAGACTTTCTCTTTCAATATTTTTGAATCTAGGATCATATGATATTAATGTGCTTTTGTAATGTGTTCCATTCGCCAAGAAAGGAGGGCAACTTCGAGTATTCATTCTGTCGATCAGGCAGCATAGAAGTCATGTTCACTTCAACGAAAACTGTTTATTTAAGGTCTGATTATAACGATTTATTGAGGATCATATCCCGGTTTTCGTAGCACTCTTCCAAATAAACCGAATACTCAACAAGGAAACAGAAGCATACTCATTTCCATTATGCAATAACAAAACTTTCAATCTTTATTTTGAGACTAGCTGTTTGTTACCCGCGACTTCGTGCGATATATTATTTTTTTAATTCACAAATGAAAATGTTTTGTTGCATTTTGAAAAAGGAAAGTAAAAGTTCTGATAGGTGATAATACTTAATTCGAAGGCTGACAGGAGTGTATTGTATATGTCTGCTGATGTAGTTAGGTAATTTGTTTATCTATGCTAACAAACTTTTGTATACCACGTTTTTTGCATGCATGTAGAGGTTGTGTGGGCTGGACACACGTGAACAAGCCACATGCAGTTTCCCATGCGAAAAATAAGGTTTTTGGAAATGTACGCCTGTCACTTTTAGTGTTTGTCCCTGATCCTGGAAAATGCAATTTTTAAAGGGAATTGTTACCTTTTGAACTGAGATGATAAGTCCTTCGATATTATCATAATGCGTAGAATTAAAACACTCTCTCTTCTCGCTATATCAGTCATAACAGTAGCTTTCACGGCGTTTGGACCTAAGTGTGTAATTTCTAATCATGTGCCATTGCGCAGTCTCGGTGTATAGAGGATATATATCAGTAGTTCTAGCACACCGACTTTCAATCTTGGCTTGTCGGAAGGTACCCCTGACAATTCTAAGAACTTGAAGAGCTCTGCAGGATATGATGTTCCTTGTTATTGCCCATTAAAGTATCTACAGATAGATATTCTGTAATACCTGATTCTATTTGTGACATATATTTTTTTTCTATTTATCTGCCCTACACTTTCATTAGTAAGTGCAAAAATTACATATTCAACAACCATTCTCTATTCCTCATTTTAGCTTGTAGTGGAGGATAAACCTTGATTAACAGTTTCTCTGTGCTATGAAAAAATTTTAAAATCCTCCGCTCAATTTAATACATTATTTGTATCTGCTTTAAACGGACCTTCAGCAATTTTCAAAAAAATAGTCCTGATTCAGTGTCGTTGAACAGTTGAACTCTCATATTCGTAGTGAGTTTATATTTTTTGACATGCTCCCATAAAGAAGTATGTCTTTAAATATGTAGTAAACAGAAGTAACAAAGAAGTCTTTAAGCCTCATTCATTTCATTCGTCGGTGTCCCCTAGTATTACAGGTTGAATCTGTCTAAAATTGCCTGACATCAATACTGCCATCCCTTCCACGATACTTTCGTTGTTATTACTATCTTTAATAGTTCGATTTACCGCTTCAATTGCTCTTTTGTGGGGCATTGCATATTCGTCTCAAACCAACAGCTTACAATGCTATAACATTCTACAGTGCTCACTACTGTGTTAGAAATTCTTTCGCCTTTCCGAATTTAAGCTAAGAGTAGATTGAGAAGGAAATACTTTTCAGTACCGCCAGGAGCATCCAGAAAAAAGAACCACATTCCCCACTTTCAATCTGGTGCGGAACATTATTATTATTTTTTGTTCTGGGTTCAATCTTGGAACGAACTCATTTAGTCGCTGTTGTAATTCTTCAGTATCGAAGTGCAGTTTCTGCATTAGATCATTACTAACTTCCTCTGTTCTACGCGATCTACTCATTTGAAAGATCAATAGATCTTTACCAGTTAATGTAATCACTTAGTCTTCTACCTAAGTTAATTCTTCGTTGTAAATTTAATCATTGCACTTAATGGTATTATCAGGCCCTTACAATCTGTGAAATATGTCATCCACCATGCCATATGTCATCTGCTTCTGCCATTCACTAGAATGCTTAAATCACAATATATCTTCGTACATTTTCCTTCAGTTATAATTAACATTAGTTTTTAAATTTTAATCTAACAATTCGTGCAACTATATTATATATATATCAATAGATTTCAGTCCCAGCATCAATTTAACGACGGTTTCTTGAATAAAATCTGAGAAGGAATTAAATACTCTGCAAACTCAGAAAATTAATATCAAGCGTCGAGTTGAGTAATTTTAGTTACAATTCCTTTAAATTAATTCTTTATTTCTTTTCCTAGCAAGAACACATAATCGCACTTTTCCTTACGATCACGTGACTTTTAATTTTTAAAATAACTTATTCCACACGTTTACTCTTTTTTTAAGTATCTCGTGACAGTTGATTTAAAAATAAAGTAGTAATCTTTATCGCGAGCCGCTGAGTCAAGTGGCCTTTCTTTGTTAATTATTTAATTGTTTTGTTTAGTCAAAAATTTTTCATCTATGATAAAATCGCATACCCTATGTCCATTCCTGGGTTTTAAGCTACTACCCTGCCATTTTTCATCGAAATCGCTTTGACCGTGAAAACGTAACAAACAGACACACTTCCGTATTTATTATGTTATTAAAAATTAAGGATTTCAGAATGAAATCGGATTCGAAAAGATGCAAACATAAATTATTAAAATAAAGTAGACTGTAATCTCAGAAAATAAATTCAAGCGTTTGACTTTGAGTTGAGTTATTTCAGGAAAACCAGCAATTAAAAATTAATTATTTCTTTCTTTTTTCCAGCAGGATCACATGATCACTGTTTTCTTTATGATCACGTGATGTTTGGTTTTAAAATTAAATTATTATGCGAGATTTCTCTTTTTCTTGCAATAACGTGACGATTAAATTTAAAAATAAAATATTGCACATGTTGACCTTTTCTTAAGAATCACGTGACAGTTGATTTTAAAAATAAGTTATTTCACGTATTTACGCATTCCTTAAGGATCACGTGACGGTTGATTTGAAAAACAAATTAGTTATCTTCATCGAGGACCGCTTTTCCAATCATTATTGCTGCAGTTATTCTGAAAGGAAAATAAATGCGAATAAATACAGATTGAAAACTTTCATGTTGTTGTCTATCCAATATTAAGAATATAAAGGAAAAAAAACACAAAATGAAATCATTACAATAATATACCCCGTGAGCTCTCATAATTCGTGCTAGCTAGCTATTCTGCAAATATCATCAATTATCTGATGAAGATAGATTGTAGCACTGAGTCATAAGGTCGGTGCAAAAGATGGAATTCTAAATTTCGGCTGGACTGAGTTCATGACAATTTACACAAATCATTGCAACTCTGTACACAGTTCAGTAACTCTCAAGAACACAGAAGTTACATCTAGATTGTTTATCATGCATATCTATGTTTTCAACAGCAAGACCCCCTTTCAGACGAAATGTGCTCAATAGCAAAATTGCAGAAGAAACATTAAAAGAGTGTCACAGTATCACTCACTATTTGTGATCTGTCTGCTTCGTAATGCTTTTTCAGACTTCCTTCTGCCTTCATCAAATTCAGTTGCAACAGTTTTTTTTCTCTTTTTTTATTTTCTACTTACTGCGATAGATATGATCTTTCTTCTTTCGTTCGCCTTCGGCGTATATGTAATTTCTTTACACATCTGATCATCAATAGCTCTTGTATTTGCACCTCCTTTATTCACAGGTACGTCTGCAAGGACGAGAGCCAAATATAAGAATGAAACCGTCAACCCGGATCTTCACAGGCGTACTACATCTTATCTCGATGTCAGTCTACCTACTTTTACCTCACACAAAAGAAATTCTCCCAGTCAGGGGACGCCGGGACCTGAGTACCATCCATAAGCCACTCTTAAAGATACAATACATAGTCCGCATAAAATATCTCATATTCTTGAAAATTAATAATAGGTCTTAAATTTAATTAAAGTGTCATATATAATTTAAAAATTGAGAGAATAATTTACAAATCTAAATTTTAAAACATACTAATTTTTTAAAAAAATTTATGGAACAGGTTTTTTAAAGAAACTATTAAAAAATAGTGGCGCCACCTATATACAGGAAATTGAATATTTCAAATGAACTAGAATATGCTAAATTAAATTGTAAACATAATCTTATCAGTAAAATTCTTAGAAAAACATTTCTAACAGAGAAAAATAAAAATTTTACTCAAATAAATATATATTTATTCTAAGTAACTTAAGTATCTCCTATCAATATATGTAAATAAAAATGCTTTTGGGATTCCAAACAATATAGCACACTTAAAAAAATGTGTAATATTTTTAATTTTATTATTGTTATCTGTAACTAATCTATTATTTCTAATTATATAGTTAATTACTAAGTTTCTAAAAATACAGTTGCTAACATTACTATTCCAGAAAGGAAATCTATTAATTTCAAAGTAAAATGCATTTCTTTTATCATATATTTTAGTCTTAATTTTTCCATCTAAAATTTTTAATTCTAAATCGATAAATTCTGCTCTTATTTCAATATTATTAGTCTTAATTAGTTTTAAATAATCAGCATAAAAAGATTAATATGTGACATTTGTTTTAGATTTTTATTAAATACAAGATCATCAGTAAATCTAAGCATTAAATATGAATTATTAGAAATGAAGTCTTTCTCAAAAAAGGTAGATATAAATTGGCCAAAATATTCCTAGTTGCCTCCCCCCCCCTGTGGCTGTCCCTTAATCTGAGGAAAGAGTCTATTATTAAAAATAATAAAGTTTTCTTTTAATAATAGATTAATAAGATGTCTGTATTTATGTATGCTTAAATTCTTATTCAATACAAATTCTTTACACATCTCCACAAGCGTGTAAACCAAATCATCTATACATATACTATTAAAAAGATCTTGGAAATCATAGGTTTTTATATTGAAGACATCAATATCACTAATTGCATTAATAGTCCAGTAAAATGGTACATTTTGGTACGCAAAAGGTCGGATAGTTTTGATTTTTGGATATGTTGTTAGTGTTGGGAACGTGTGGTAAAATCCAAGTTTTCGACCTCGTCGCGCCACTTGAACAAAACATCAAAATTTTGGATTTTTTCTAAATTTTTTCTCAATATCTCCAGAACGGTTGGTTTTACAGAAAATATTATCCTTCACAAATTTAAAGTAGAGTAAATTTGTCACAAGTTGAGCCCAAAATCATCTCTGTAACTTAAATAGTGACCGAGACACAGGCTTCCAAAAAATCACGATTTTCTCAAAAATTTATGAAAATCGTTATTTTTCGTCAATTTTTATTGAATATGTCCTAAACTTATATAATGTGTTTAGAGCAAACGTCATATAGATCAATTTTAAAGGCGAGTAAATTTGCTATAAATAAAGCACTATAGGATGTTTCTAAGACTTATATTTCAAGATATGCAGTAGGCTGGGCCGAAAAACACTTTTTTCGAAATCGCTATTCTAATAGTGCGGAAAGGGTTCTCTATGGGTTAATAAACACGGTGTAAAATATTTTTTGAATGGATAATATCTTCTGCCCCCGCATCGCACTTGGATTTTGGAAATTTGGTAAAAATTGGCAATTTTTACTCGGCGTAGGAAATATAATTATTTTTCAATATTGCTATTCTAATAGAGTGGAAGAGATGCCCACTGGGTTCAATAAGAAAGGCATAAAATATTTTTTCGATTGAATAATATCTTCTTTTCCCGCATCGCAATTGAAATTTTGCAATTTTTGTAAAAAAGTAGACTTTTCTTGTCTTTTCATACAGGAAGCGACTTCAGAATATTGCTGATAATGCTGATAGAAAGGCTCACAATTTATATTTGAATCATACACAAGCAACGCCTAACGCAGGGTATGTAGATTATGAAGATGAAGAAACGGATTGTTCTTCAGATATATCTGAAGTAGATTTAAATCTGTACACTTACATACCATCGACATCGAACCGTTTAATCTCTCTTACTGATCCTAAGCACAAACAATTAACTCCGTTTGTATCTAAATCATCACAAATGCGACTTGGCCGCCCTTCAATTGTTGTGGTTGGAGACAGTTTTGGAGTCTCGGACCGGGTCGTGGCTGCAATTAGTTTAAGTGTTCTTCACGATGTCGGTCTCATAACTACCAACAACTCAGATTTGGTGGTTGTCAAAAACAAGATGTGAAAGGAAAAGGCTAAAGTTAGAAACGATTTAAGATTTCAAGCTTTAAGTGAAGCTCAGGCATTACCGTTGAAGGGGCTGTATTTCGATGGTCGTAAAGATTCTACATTGATAGAGGAGAGAGTATATACTAAAATATGCACGATAAAAGAAAAGAGGAACATTTATCTCTTGAAGAACCGGATTCACGTTACATTACTCATTTGAGTCCATCATTTGGCACCGCAAAACAGATTTCCGCGACTATTTATCGGATATTTTGAAGGGATCACAAGATATCTTTCTCAGCTTCTGGCAATTGGCTGTGACGGCACATCTATTAATACCGGATGGGATTCCGGTGTAATTTGGTGTTTGGAATTGAAACTTGGTAAACCTCTGCAGTGGGTAATATATCTCCAGCATTTTAATGAACTAACTCTGAGGCATCTGTTTGAAACGTTGGATGTGCCAACAAACGGTCCAAAATCATATTCTGGTAATATTGGGAAGGCCCTCCTTACATGTGAAACTTTGCCAATGACAACTTTCGAAATTATTGACGGCGAGGTAACAACAACTGATAGACGTGACTTAAGAAAAGATTAATTTTCTTTACAAGAAATATCTCAAACGGTGCGATTTGGTACTTGTTCTGATGAACTGTCTAGACGCAGTCCTGGTACATTATCACATTCACGCAGGCTGATAACAGCGAACAGAATTCTACAACTATATGTTAGTTCTCCAGCTCCTTCTTTGAAGTCGAAACAAATCGATGAGTTTGTTATGAAAGTTTACACTCCAAATTGGCTTTATATAAAGTCTAAACACTTGCTTAAAGATGGAGCTAAGCATGTGCGGAATACTATTTCTACATCCAAGTTGTTAGATTGCAAATATTGCATTAACATCATTTTTCGGCTTTGTCAGTATTTTTAATTAATTTAATTCTTCGCCACTAAAGTTTCTTTCTTTTCTTGTGGCAACTTTGGATAATTTTGAAATTCAAACGTTAATTTTAGCCGTTTCATTTAATTTCTAAAATTTTACTTAATTATTTACTTTGTTTTCGATTTAATTATTATTTGTATTAACTTTTGTTGTTGTTTCCATTAAGGTTTCAACTTTATTAATTTTTAAATTCAAATTTTGCTACGGGATTATTTCTTCGCCATCTTGGCTCGCGTAAGTTTTTGGCGTCATCAGGTCTTAGGCGTCTGTATCTGGAATCGTTTTCCGTTACTTTTTGAATTTCTTTTGTGATGGGGTAAGCGAGTGGTTGGTGTTGTTCCAGCTGCGGGCCCCCAGGGCCGGTTGGCTCTGGGGTCTTGTCTTTTCTTGCATCTGCGTGTATTTTTCCGTTAATATTTTATATATTTTTGAGGCTGAAGCTGAAGATTATTATTATTCTTCATTGGTATTCCTAAAAATATGCAGTATGAAAAAACTCGGTGATGAATGCTCTAAAAGAAGAGATGGAAGTTTTGTTCTACAACACTATGCCTGAACAATCTGTGATTTAAGGTGCTGTGTGTGAAAGAAAGCAGTTCTTTCTTCTTCATTTTAAAATGTTCTGTGCTACATGGTGGCATGAACACTGATTTTTCATCAATATTACAGAGTTATAAATAATCTTCACCTTTTTACAAAATCTACAATACGAGTAATACCTTCAGCATCTTTCTTCTTCATCGTAATTATGTGTACTCTTTAATACGAAGATCATGATCATATTTTAGTGTCAATTTTCTGCTGAACGTCTTTTTCCCATCTTCAGCTTTTCCGATTTTTTGAATGAATAATACAAATCTAAAAAAATGGCCGAAGAAAATGCGAAAATGTGCAAGTTGCATACTTCAAAATATCATTGTTAAGTGAATATAAAGAAAATTCACTTATTTTATAGTATTCATCAATTCAAGAAGTGTTTGTTAATAATGATTATTACATCTCAATCAAATTTAGGTTGTTTTTTTTTACTTTGTGTTCTGAAATATAATTCTTAGGCCTGCAGTGCTAATGTGTAGCTACAATTTTTTATCTTTTGTTTTGTTTGATAAATGTTCATTCCTGTGCATCAATTTTTATGCATATATCTAAATTTATATGGCAGTAATTAATTTCAATATCAATAATTGTTAAATAAAAAATTATTTAAAATTTAATAAAATTGTTTTTGTTTAATTATTTTTAGCATTGTACTACCACTATATGAAAATGAACTTTTAATTATGTAGCTAGGGTTTTCAGGTCAGCAAAGGTAGGTGAATTATTTCAATATTGCAAGAATGGCTTATTATTGTGTAATTTGATTTTGTACCCAGAATTAATTAATTGTTCAATATATATTATAATTTAAAATTTATTTCTGGGCTTCTACCTTGCATCAATTTTTTTATAATTACCCTAGCAGTCCCATCCAATATATTTAATGCCCTTAATATTTAGCACCCCTAACATATTTTGATTATTTACATTTGGTGCTTTATTTAATTATTAACATTTTGATCCCCCAATTATATTCAATTATTAACACAAGTATTTATCTCAAGACCTCAAGAACGTCGTTGCTGGAGTAATTTGTCGAAATTCGTTCTTTGCTCATCCAGGAATTATCTTGCTGTGTATGTTGAAGGATGAAAGAACGCACATCAGGGAACTTGCTGCACAACGTATAATTAAGTCTAGAGAGTCATCTTCCAGTGGAAAGTCAGTACATGTATTTCTCCCACCAAAACTGAACTTTGAAGCTACTAACTATACGGAAATGATTGACTGGTCTTCAATTACTATTACTTCTCAACCAATCCTCCGTGATATATCCACTGATGTATTTAAGCCGATTGTGCGTGATAAGAAAATTCCAGAATGGAACTTTGTTCACTTCCCATGTCACACACAAGTAGTGGAACGGTGTGTCAAGTTAGTGACAGAAGCAACCGCTGAAGTTTATGGGTTTCAAAATAGAGAGACGGGTTTCATTAGATCCACATTCTTTTCCCAATCAATTATACCTGAATTCGACCATAAGGCTGATTTCAAGCCTCTTCCTGCTGATTAAGTGTAAGTAAACTTTTGGTATTGGCATGTCATAACATTCTATGGTTACAATATTCTTAACAAATATTATATTAATATATTGTGACTCAAGGATTATTTAATAATTTTAAGGCAATACAATCAATTCTACAATACAATGCAGCAATAAACAGTGTTTGTACCTATATATTTTTCATGTTTGATTTATTTCTATATCACATTAAAAAGTGCACTTTTTTTCAAAAATTGCAAAATTTCAATTACGATGCGGGAGCAGAAGTTATTATTCGATCGAAAAAATATTTTACACATTTCTTATTTAACCCAGTGGGCACTTCTTCCGTACTATTAGAATAACAATATTGAAAAATAATTATATTTCCTACGCCGAGTAAAATTTGCCAATTTTTACCAAATTTCCAAAATCCAAGTGCGATGCGGGTGCAGAAGATATTATCCAATCAAAAAATATTTTACACCGTGTTTATTGAACCCATAGAGAACCCTTTCCGCACTATTAGAATAGCTATTTCGAAAAAAAGTGTTTTTCGGCCCACCCTAATATGCAGTTGTTCAACGAAAGAGCGGTTTAGAAATTTTTGACGTCACAAGACAATTAAATAGTCTCAAAAAATGAGTACGAAGTTTATATAACGAAAGTTAAAACTTGGACAGTAGTTTAGGCATAAACCACATAATATATGTTATTTAAAGTTTTTGTCTTTTTGACGAGCCAGGACGGAAATAACCTTCAAGCTCTGTCTGCTGCTCCTTGTCCTCTTCATCCAGCTGAAGATATAAATCTTCTATATCTTCGTATATAAAGTTATTTATTGACGATGGCGTGTCGTCTTCATCTTCAATGCTGTCCTCAAGTAGATTGATGTCTGACACGTTCTCGCAAGCTTCTCCCAGAGAACAAGTGCACATGGAAGAACATATAAGACCTGCTTTCCGGCAACCACAAGCATTCTTGCGCCCTTTCTTGCAGTTGCAAGATATAATTTTCAAGAGGGATTCAGAAGCTGCATCCCTTTCCATTTTGCGTGGGGAGAGGCCGAATCGAGTAGGTACCCAGCCCCACTCAAGAGGATTTTTCTCATGTCCTAACCACTTCTGTATCTGGAAATCGTGCTGCATCCAGTGTTGGGAGTAAACGTGCTAGAGTGAACCTTACTTTAGTTGCTGATTGGGTAAATAGCGTGTAGTGCAAGTGATTGAGATCACATGCAGAGATTCTGGGGTTACCTCCATATAAATGAATCGGAAAAGTTTCGCCCGCCTTAGCCACTTGGTCAATGGTAGCTTAAGAGTTGAAAAATACTTGTATTTTTTTTCCAGGTGTCGGTTTCTTTCTAAAAGAGAGCAAAATTTTGTTTTCCCATGGCCGAATAGCGCACTTGTAGTATCACACCCACTGAAAGCGTGAATGAACAAAAACATTTTGCTGAATTTGTATTTAAATGACGTTGCGGAGTATAACACATCAGGCGTCCTCCCTTTTCCACATTTTCGGAAGTACAAGTTCTCTTTCATTGGAGCTAACCCCGTTAGAGGGACTAAAAAGTCAATGTTTTCACCAACCACGAAAATATTGTCATACTGAGATTTAACAGAAAGAGCAGTTTCAACAATTAGTACGTCTGCATCCTCTACTGCCTGTTTAACTGTTATATTTGCTTTTTGTAGAAACTTTTTCAAGAGGTCAATGAAACGCACCTTGTTTCTTTCATTTGCTAAAAATTGTTCTTGAGAAATTTCTGGACATGTGGCTTCATTGAAGATTATCTCATGTGTTGAATGTAAGTTTGCTCGTCGAACGCGTCCAGCACTTTTGGTGCTCTTTCCATTCACATCAGAAGGATATCCATCAAACACTACGGCTACGTTCGATCCATAATGTGTTTGTAAGTATGTCAGATAACTCTTAGCAATTTTCCCCGAAATTCATGTTCCGCTGCCAAACAACTTTGTGAAGCAAGTGGCCTCCACCCACCAGTACAAAATTATTTTTACCTTGGACAGCATCAATTTTGGTTGGTGTGAACGCTGAAACCAGGTACGATTTAGTTCCCTTTCGCATTCCCTCTTCATTAAACAGTGACAAAGGGAAAGGTGACAGTTAAAATGTGAAAAACATTTTCAAGTTTTCATCTGACTGTTTGGCGACACAAATTCTGTGGAAGAAGGTTAGTGGGTCCACAGTAGTTTTTTCTTTCCCAATTTTAGCACTGTTGTTAACAGAAGTAAGTGTAATTACTTTATCTTTACGCTTGAATTTAACGTTTCCGAAGTTGCCACCAACAATTCTGGAGATTCCCTCGCAACCAAGTTAGTGAGACAAGTGGCAGTTAGCATCCGCCGTTCCTACCACACCACTGCTTATTGACATCAGCACATCATTTATGGGGAATGGTATGTGTTGAGTAAACCACCTTATATTAGTTTAGGACATATTTAACAAAAATTGACGAAAAATAACAATTTTCATAAATTTTTGAGAAAATCGTGATTTTTTTGTAAGCCTGTGTCTCGGTAACTATTTAAGTTACAGATCTGATTTTGGGCTCAAACTGTGACAAATTTACTCTACTTTAAATTTGTGTCGGATAATATTTTCTGTAAAACCAACCGTTCTGGAGATAATGTGAAACAATTTAGAAAAGATCCAAAATTTTAATGTTTTGTTCAAGTGGCGCGACGAGGTCGAAAACTTGGATTTTACGACACGCTCCCAACACTAACAACATATCCAAAAATCAAAACTACCCGACCTTTTGCACAGCAAACCCCTATTTTCTGACGGATTCACTGGACTATAACTATTTCAACACTATTATTATTAATTATCTTATTATTTCATTCTCTCAAATTATCTAAAGTTGCCGGCAAGTATTTTTGAAGTAATTCGCCTGATTTAGTAATATAAGTATTGCAGCCATTGATGACACCTCTAAATTTAACAGGACTCTTGTGCAATTTAGGAGTAAGAAAAACATGAGGATATTTTAATTTTGCACTTTGAATTCCAAGGCTTTTATGCAATGCTATTATTCTATTAGAAATTTCTCTTTCACACTGCGTCGACAGAATATAATTCTGTCTATTATTAATGTGTTCATAAAGTAATTTTCTATAATAGTATTAACAAATAATGGTAAAATTACTTGGCCCTTTGTCAATATAAACGATTACGAAATCTTTTTGAAGTTCTTTAATTTGTTTTTAATATCTATAAATATAATTTCATTATGAGTTTTAATGTTAATTTAAAAAAGATCATATAAAGTCTTTTGCCTATATTCATTAAAAGCTTCTAGTGGAAAATTATACTTAATTGCCATCTTTAAAATAAAATTTTCAAAATCTTTTCCTATTTGCATTTTAATACTGTCAATACTGTTTGTAATTAACATACGATGTTTTGTGCCTTTCTTCATTAATTCTCTTAATTTTTCGTCACTAACAATATTTAAGTCTCCCGTAATTACATGCCCATGATAATCATTAATGAAATTTTTATATTCTTTACACTTGCAATCTTCACTAATTTTCTTTTCTTTTCTTTTATTATAATTAAAAATTATTTTACCTAATTGTTTATTATATTTAAATGCACACTTAATTTAAAAATTTTTTGTAGGAAAGCAGTCAATGTACTTATCTAGTATATTAGAAAAATTACAATTATCATACGTTTTATTCATAAAAAGGAAGATACAGCATTCTATATCTTTTTTATCGTTAATGTTTTTAGATAAATTAAGTTTTTTATAAATAAATTTATAAATATCTTTCCCAGTCATGGGAATTTTCCAAATTGCCAAAAATAAATTCTCTACTAGCTTTTATTTCTTTTATTAAATTCAAATATGTATCTTTTAATCATTTTTATATTAAACTCTTTAACAAAATTTGAACTGCGTTCCATTAAATCACTTTTTATATGTCTGATATCTCTTTTATTTTTAACTTTTTTAGATTTACTATGCCTTTTCTCAAAATTGGATGCATCTACGCTATAAACATACTGAGAATCATTACTCTTAACGACCTGCAGAATATTTTTATTGTAATACAAAACATTAAGACCATATGGTTAAATAGTATTGTAATAATCAATAAAATAATTCTCCCACCATAATCTATTTTTTAAATTAGGAACTTGTGCTTTAAAATACCCAATTTCAATTTTATTGTGAATATTTTTATTGTTATAAAATTTTTTCGCGTCTGATCGATGTTGATTCTTATGTTAATTGTGTTGGACGTCTCTCTCTCTCTCTGTATATATATATATATATATATATATATATATAAACCAAAATATAACTTGTTATATGAACATACAAAAACAAAGTAAACAAGACATATCAAAAATGCAATTCACAAACTAAAATTCATTAATTAAACAAAATAACCAAATCTAAAATAAATTGAATAGGTATGCATAAATCGTAATCTATGTATTCAGATGAAGTTCTTTCCGAAATATATTGCTCATTCTACATGCATCAATCACTATGTTTAAAATTTTTAAAAAAAGATTTATTACACTATATGTATACCTCTTGATAAGTTTTTCACTTTATATCAACCCTTATAAAAATGTATCAGCTGAAAAATTTATTTTCATGGGAAAATTATTTAATTCAAATAGGTAAACAAGTGCTCCCAAGTAGACTCAATATTTTTCTTTCTTTTAATATTAGGAATGTTCGGATAATCTCATACTCAAGTCTTCAATATATTATTATTAGTAGTAGTATTAGTCTTAATATTCTAAATTAGAGAATGACATACTTAAAAGGTATACTAGTGGATACTGAAAGACCCCCACTTATCCTTACTTTAAAGAACCGTAGAACTTAGCAGACAAAGATTCTGGAAAGGAAGGTTTGGTTTTTCACAAAAGTTAACACAAGATTCAATTAGAGCTCTTCAACACCTGATCAGCTGAAATGCAATCACAGAAAAAAGGTAAGAGACTTTCGATTTTTTTTTTTTTTTGCTATTGTTGTTTCATTGTCATCTGCTTTATCCTTTTGCACAGATTGATTTCAGAGTTTCTTACTTCCTCTTAAAAGTTACAGATAATAAGTTAATATAAGTTACGGAAAAATAAAACCTATTTTAGATCGAATAGCGTGCTAAAGAAGTAGGGATCTGTCGTTGCAGAGATTAGATTTAAAATCATTTGTTTGCAAGAAAATTGGCACCACAATAAATATTCGTATATTATCTAACTGATGATAAGCTGATTTGAATAATAGCAATAAAAATTCATGTATTTTAAATCTTTATTCTTGATTGCAGTATTGAAAAAATATTATCTTTTGGTGCTTCTATTTTAAAAGTAACGGAAAATTAATAGACATCGCGCGCGCGCTCACCTAAAGCGTCACATATTCCATTCTCATGTTAAAAATAATAAATGAATATAATACATTAAATGTACGATTTCACTAACATGTTTTTATAAATTCATTTCTTTGCTTTTCCACTAATGTGTAAAATATATTAGATTCAAAGCAGAAATTTTACGTTAAAGCGAAAATATCAACGACAGAAGAATAATCAGGAAATTAGGTAAAATAGCACATATAACGATTAAAACATTTCAAAAGATTTATACTTTTTGACGATGATATGATCAAATTGTAAGCCGATTAGGACATTGATGACAATCCGAATTGTAATCAAGACAGTGACAGAATAAAAAATGGCAGGACAATCTGACCAATGCTGTCCTATGTTCAATCGTAAGGAATATGGAGGAAATCGAATTCCGTAAAATGCGACGGATGATTTCGAAATCGTTACAATGTCGTTTTAAGGGAATGGAATGTTTTTTGAATGGTCGGAACGCCTGTTCGAACTTTCAGCGTAAATAGTTCATAACAACTGAGCTGGCGGATTTTTTCTATTTGGTATTTCTAACCCAAAAAATCGCATGTCATCTGCACAATTTTACAGAATGTTTGATACCATTTCGAGGCAATTCCAAAGGGAAAAAAAGATGTTCGTGCGCAATAATTTATGATGTATTCCATTAACACCCATTCCTTGATGCAAACATTCTCTTTGCTGTAGAGAAAATACGTATTGAACACTTGAATGTTGCATTAGGGGGTATTTCGCAAATAAAAGCTAAATTTCAGTACTAATTCTTTACGTCAAAGTATTTGTAAAATGGTTGAAATGCATAAAGGTGTCTCAAATGATGTCAAAGGACATTAGTACAGTGATGCTTGAATCCTTGATGAAGCAAACATCAAGAACGGTGAATGAATGCAGAGGTAGGCTAAAATCTCATATTCATGAGCCTAATTTTATCTACGGGTGTCTAACAACATTTCCATAAATGAATGAAAATGTTGTTTCCAACTGAGTATATTTTACATATGGAATGACTAACCCATTCATCAGAATTAAATTCTATCAAAAGCATTTTTACATTTCAATTAGAGGCCCTATTACTAATCAATACAGACAAGAAAATAGTAGAATGAGAGATTACTAATAGGTGTCATTTATTCCTGAATCCCACCTTTTGCATATTGTTCTGCGTCCATTTCTAAACTTAAACTTCATTTGTTGTCCTTGATTTTCAATTGATAAATTCGGTTATTTTAGCCCGTATTTTCCCCTTAGGATTGCATTGTAGGTCAATGTTGTGTTTCTAGATTGTATTCCTAAGAGTAATATGATTTCTAAGCATTTAAACTGATGCGACGCAATGATGCACACTAAAATCTACTGCATCCTTAAATTTAACATTTAAAAGTTGTTTTCTCGAAAAT
The DNA here is from genome assembly GCA_013235015.1 of Araneus ventricosus. NCBI lineage: Eukaryota > Metazoa > Arthropoda > Arachnida > Araneae > Araneidae > Araneus > Araneus ventricosus. Next base: position 17,981 of record BGPR01019893.1, read on the forward strand.
ATGTAGATATATGTAGATAGTTTTTGCCGCATGTAATTTTTAACGATACATTTTTTCCTGTTATTCATTTCACGTTACTGAATCGTTGTTAATGTATTCGTAACTCATAACCATCGGATACAACATAACACCACTCCATGCCCCTGCAACTATAACCATATGGTTATTTAAGCAGTGACGTGGTCATGAAGTGGAAGAGAAATCACAACACCCGAAGGGGTGACCTCTCTTAAAACTTGACAATTCTCTATACCGCTGCCTAATAAAAAACGCAACAAGTCTACAAACAATTACAGGAGCATAAGGAAGGATTGCTATTGTGCTATACATTAAAAAAAAATATTTTGGAAACATGGAAAAATAAAACCTTGAAAAACACAAAATTACACAGTTATACATGAAATAGCTGGAAAATAATAAAAACAAAAATGCAATGGAAAGACTATACGAAGAAAAAAAATACATTAAAAAAACAGAAAATGAAAGGAAAAAGATGAAAAACAAATTAATACAGTAATAAAAATAACATAAAAATGTACACAAGAACAGAGAGATGGGCCGCACAGTATTTTAAAAAGTTTGATTTTGAAGAGGAGTTAGCTGATGGAACTCAATTTGAAGGAGAAACACGGAGGATCTTGGAAGAAAGTCCTGAAAGAACGACAAAGCTGTTCTGAATTCATTAGGGGATGATGGGCTGAAGAGGAGGCGAAGTTGAATGTTGAACTGGTGAAACGGGACCTTCCATCTCCAAAGGAAAGGATGAAGTGATGAAGACGCATGAAGGAAAGTTGAAGTTTGGTTGGATTTAATTTCCCTCATCGCTGGAGGAAGAGGTTGTTCGGTTGCTGAAGTTGCTAATTAATAAAATGTTGGCCAAGAATGTGGGAATGGGACGAAAGCATTGGACTCAACTGAGAAGACTATTGAAGGAACGAAAAAAAACAACAATTAATTGGGATCTGGACGGAAAAGACTGGTTTCTCTTTGGAGAAAGTGGAGCAAATTATGTATCTTCCTTCTTGACGTTGAATTGTTGGCTACTCGTCGGAACCATATTGGCTGATGTTGTTGGCTGGGTGGTGCCATATGGTAGGAGGTTGTGAGGAGGCAAACCGTAGCATAATGGATTGGTGTGCCGATTCCCCCACAAGAACAGAAAGAGGTTTCGGCAAGGTTGAATCTTTGGAGAAACGAAGGGAAAGGCCCATGTCCTGTGAAAAATAAAACTTCGTTGCGTGTCCAGTTGATTGGATGCAAGCTAACTTTGGGAATTATGTTGTGAATGAGCCTCCCAGTATCCCCATCATCCCAAGCCATTTGCCAGGTGGCCAACATCTTCTGTCTTAAGAATGTTTTGATAAAAGATTTTGGTAACTCGAGTGGTGTTTTAAGCCTCCTATAAACTACACAGTTGTGAAATTTGCAACGGTTACTGAGTTACTTTAGTTACGGAGCCTTTTGAGTAGCTATTCCTAGCATTGGTGGCCTTCGCGCATGACTACTATCTGTTGTTAAAGGAAATTATAGTAAAGTTTTGAAATTTAAAACTAGTTGTTACAAACAACAATTGGGATGCTAGTTATCTAGCGAGTTATTATAAGAAATAAATCTAAGTAAAATTCCATCATCTATGCTTTATGCAAGTTATTTTCATTAACAAATGTTCTGTTGATTTCTGAGAGTTCCAAAAGGCATGAATGCATCTTTGTCGAAGATTTTTTTGCTACTCTTTACTTAAATAAAAACTATAAGATATTTAATAATTATGTTGGATTCTTCATTTGGTTGTAAATAAAATTTTAACTGCTTTCTAAATCATATATTCCATGTTGTTCGATAATGTACAATAATGTATGCTTTTATACGATTTCGTCAAATATTACACTACATTGATAATATTGTATAATATGATACAGTACTGTACAATACCTATGTGCTACTGGAGATATGAAAAGCATTCTTACATCATTTGCATCAATATCGAAAATATATAATTTTTTAGCTGTTGTATTAATAATATAAATTTAAAAATGGAAATTTTTGCATGAAATAAAAGTCTATTTCACGCATGCAGTTCATTAATAATTTTTCATAAAGAACTTAATTTTCTCAGAAATATTTCTTCTTAAATCCGTCAAAATAACGTTTTAATAAAATGTGAATAAATTGTATTTCAGGAGTTTTAAGAATGAAAATATAAATCATATAATTTATATTTTCTCATAATCTTTACAATCAAGCTTTTTTAACAGTTGAAGAAGATAAACTCATTATTTCGAGAAAAAAAAATACATAAAACTTCAGATAGAATGAAATTATTATTTAGCTGTAAGCATTGCAGACCTGCAACACATTGTTCAGTATTTATAGAAAATTTTGTCTGAGAGCTCTCGTATATTTTAAATTATATTTGATTTTCGAAAATTGTTAACAAACAAATTAGTATTCACTTCACTGTTTTCACACTTACAATATTCATATTTCCACATTTCTTTAAAATAGTGATTAGTGTAGACTGATATAATTGAAAAAAAAACACAGTTGCAGTATATTCGCTACTATTTTATCTACATTTAATCGTTTCTAGGAGTGCAATTTATGTGCAGTAACACTGAGAGTATAAAACTTTTGTGCAGGTAGCACAATTCCTACGAACTTTACAATTTAATACAAAAGAAAATTTACGAGGAAGAATAATTTTCTTTTGTACTCGTACATCTACTATTCGCAACAGAAAGAGTAGGCCTTGGCCAAAAATGCCGGAAGCAAGACTTTCTTTCTCCTTGATGTATAGTTGATGAAATTCCTGTTCTATCACATAATTTTTTTCCTTTTGTATCAAAAGAGTAGATAGATTTTTATTTCTGTATTGTTCGTTGAAAATTCTTTCACAATGGAAAGTCTTAAATATTTTGGATAAAAGGACAAATAAAATCGGTAAACATCCCATGGATGAGCGGCACAAGAATTTAATATATTTATAGATACACATTGTTAGCTTCTCGTGCGTGCTGGTTTATATTTATATTTAATGAAGAATAGCAGGAGTTTTGAAATATTGACCATAACTCAGTTAAACTGATTAAAATGTATTGATTAGTCCATTTAAATCCCATTACATTGATCAATATCAATTGTCTGTGGTAGCATTTAAATTCTGAATAAATCAAGGTAAGATCAGATGACGTTTTTAATTAATTTGAATGACACAGTTTGAGCCATAAAATTCTATTCTTTATCAGTTTTTCAGAAAAGACGCCATTTTTAAATTAAAGAAGTATTTTTTTAAATTCCCAAAATTTATTTGGTTTTTAACATACAGTGAAATTATAATTAAAGTTGAGATTTCAGTACTCTGTAAATTAAAAACCCCTGTCATAATTACCTGAAATTTGAACTTAATGCACTTGAACCAATGGGAGTTTGTTTAGTAAAGGAAAAAAATTCTTCAAAAAATGTACTGATGGTTAGCGCTGTGAAGGTCCTTATAAAGAAAGCTCACAAAGGAAAAATCGCCATAGGTGGAAATGCTTCACAAGGACTTTGCCAAATAAGGGAATATTGTTAACAAAAGAGAAACAACCCAGATAGCAATTTTAGTTTGCAGCAATCTTGCTCTGCAAATCTGCAAGCTTGCAAAAAATTTGACATGACAAGAGTGCAAGCTTGAAACAAGTTAATGCAAGCTTCGAAGTCACCACGCGTCAAATTTGCAACAAATTTGTCACGTCAAACTATAGCAAAAACAGAGTACGAACACAACCTCGGATTAGAACCTCGGACAGACATCTGCGGCTTTCCTTAAGATGTGTTTAATACACTTTCCACCATTTTTGAAGTAAATTTTTTCCTTTATCAAAAGAAATACCATTGTTTCAAGTGTATTCAGGTCAAAATTATAAAAATTAAGAAATTAATAAATATGTTTTCGCTAGAACGTATTTCTCGAAAATAAAAATATGATGAGCATTAAGCAACTATGTAATCATTTGGGCGCCATACTTTAATTCCTGCTAGGGATAACAGTAGACGCTCAAAGAAAAGGTCTTGATTCATTTAAACACTTTTAGTCAAACACCAAAGGACACAACATACAGGGACAAACAATTATGGACAAAACACTTCAGGACATATAAAATATACAATCATCGGGGCAGAACACCATGTTTAATCGTCGACTCCAGAACATGGACTGGCCGTCTCCTCCAACGGCCGCTAGGTGGCGAGCTCGAAAAACAGTGCGGTTACAACTATTCTTTTAATATGTTCTCGTTAAGAAAAACTATGACAATGCTTCTTGAATGAATTATTTAAAATATTTCCAGTATCTTTAGTAAAATAAATTGTACAAAGTATATTAAGTATTATTCCTTACTGATTTTTCTCTTTCTACCATAGAGATATTTTTTATCATCGTAATTCAATAATAGTTCACCAAAGTTTGTTTAAGGAAATAAAGGTTAGAAGAAATGAAATCATCTTAATTCTTATTATTTTTCATTGCTAGTTTTACTTGAATAACTTTAAAAATTTGAATGAAGAAACTTTTATTTATTTCTTCACAGATGTTTCTCTAACTTAATGCATTGACGACAAATGCTATGCTTGTTTTGAACAATTAACGATTAACAAAGAAGGCCATTAAGGGCCAATGTGATGACAGACGTTGCATGAATTATATCATAAAATATATGATTAATTCAAAACTAATGTTTTGACATGCATTACCTATGAGGCATTTAAATATTAAAATCAACTCGCGTGTGAAAATGTACATATGATAAAAAAAGGAATGGCGGATAATTAAAATATGGCATCTGTGTGTTTTGAATGTTTAATGTGCCAAAATTTTTCCAAAGAAAATTTTTTCAACTTTAGAAGAATTTTTCTGTTGTGTTCCTCTGTGTGTGAGTGAGTTTTCTTTCTATTCACACTGAGGTTAAAACTTTCAGAATACAACTGGAAACAGCCTGTATCTCGTCTCCAAACGAGTTCTTTAACAGAATGATGAAGATTTCGTGCGCGCATTAATTCTGTGGATAAACCCATAATGGTAGAGTATTAAGGTAATAGAGACAGAGCGACAATCGTAGCATAATCAATCAGCTGCAGCGTCTCGTTTCAGAAACCAGGGTTTAGACGCGGAGAATTAGAGGCTATTCATAAAAGTGTAACTGTAACCCAATTAATAAAAACTAATTATTATCAGCTCATTACGAGCAGAGAAAGCCTGTGACATTCCTTTGCTTCTCAATAATGATGCTCCATTTTCAAAAGCGCTTTTGTGACATCCGATACCTTGTAATTGCATTAGGTGCCACGTCTCCTGATGGAGCTTTTAGGCCCTGATGCAATTACTCGCACCCATAGGACATAGATGGTCGCTCGTCGGCAAAATGTGGCACCCATAGGACATAGATGGTCGCTCGTCGGCAAAATGTGCGCGAAATTGACAAGGGGAGGCCGGCTTCCATGGCTGGGAATAAAGGCTAGGTTCAAGCGAAAATGGTCACTTTTAGCAATTTAAGTTAAATTATTATTTGTAGCATGCATATAATACATAAGAACATTTGATTATTCCATTTATTCATTTCTTTCACATTTTCATTCCTTAATATGGTGTTTAAGTATTAAGAAAATAACTGCTTAGCTAATAAATAAGCATGTCATATACTATCGAATTAAAAACCAAATGCACCGATGATTTGTTTTGTTACATTATTTTATTTGTTTATAATTTCTTTGTTTTAAATTATGCTTGTTTGCTTTTATACAACTACGTATATGAGATAAAGAAAGAATGCTTGATGATTATATCTCTATATATGAACAATAAGTTTCTTTTTTGTTGGAGCTAGTGCATACATGTAGGGATTTCATTTTGTCTCAATGCTTTCGATTAAATCGTAACATTGAGTTCAAGTTTGACTTTCTTAAAATGTTAAACGTGACTAAATTTCAATCAAAGTGAACAGAATTTAAAAGCATTTCTTACAGTTATGCGAATGCGATATTTTTCAACGAATAATTGATGTGAAAAGCTTTTGATCAAGAAGTTTTGATATTTCGTTCTCAAGGAAAAATCGCGGTGAAAACACATGATGTTCTTAACCAAAACGAAGGAAAATAACTACAGTGGTACCTCCGAAAAGCGGACAGTCACGGGACCAAAAGTTTTGTCCGTTTTTAGGAGGTGTCCGCTATTGGGGAGGACAACCTTTTAATTAAAAAATTTTTGCACTGCTGCTTGACATTTGATTGTAAATTACGGCTGCAATTTTAATTAAAAAGGAAAAATTAATTAGGTAAGGAAAGAATAACTATTTACTACTTTACCTTTTAATTGTGTGCTAATCCTTTTATCTTGCATTAAAGACCAAGCCCCCCCCAAACAGGTTTCGCGCCTCTAAATTCCAAGAAACAAGGGATTTTTTGGAAGAACAGGAAGAAAGAGAGGGTGCGGGGGGCAGAAGAATGCCATTCTGCACATTTTAGGGTCGAATTTCATTGTGTCAAGCACGGAAGGGAGGAGTCGGGAAAAGTGCGTTTCAAAGACGCATGAACATATATTTTTAGCTTGCTTGTTAGAATAATTTTGACATGTTTGCCAAAATAATTGAAAGCTTTTCAAAAATACCTGTCCGCTATTCGGAGTGTCCGCTATCCAGAGGGAATAACATGGATTGTCCTATATAGAAGGACCGGGACTCGTAAAAATGTCCGTTAATTAGAGGTGTCCGCTATTCGGGAGTGTCCGTTAAGGGAGGTACCACTGTATTCACTTTGAGTGATACATGTTTCAATAACAGATCTTTTTTCTCTCTTCATTCGGGATTGGCTCAAATGTCATAAAATAAAATATTAAAATTCAGTTGCCTCACCAAATGGTTCTGTGGTATTTCTGTTTCCACCATGTTAATAGTTTCATTTCTTCGTCGTGTGGTATAGTTACGTGTATAATAGCTTCAATATTTGTACGAGCAAATACAAGAATAGCTTTCGTTTCTTGTGTCCGAAAAAGACATAAACACTTATTTTACAATAACTTAAAAGATGGAAAAGAACATTTTTTTGTATGTTTCCTCATCAAAATTCCATTTTAACCTACAGTTGGACGCTATACAAACGGTAACACGTTCGGGCGCAACTCATCTGTGAGAATAAATAAGTTAATTTTTTGCTTAGTCTTAAGGAAGAGCTTAGTAAATTGAACTCTTCACTCATACAAAGCCATATTTGCGTTTTTAACAACTTTTTTTGCATTTCCTAACAATATGAACTAACAAAATTTGAATAAAACTGGTTTGGTATACGAAATATCGTTTGAAACATATATCACATCTGAAATCACATAGAGATATTCAGTAGGAGGAAGAAGATCGCCGTTGACCACATTTGTACATTTCTTGCCACATTGAAGGTTGCACACAATTTATCAACTACAAAAACTCCAGATTTGGTAGCATTGTAATCCAAAATCAGTTGGGGTTTTCCTATGTCTCATCATTCTGCATACTTGAAATTACAAGCACATTTTTGCTCTTTTGTGGCACATATGACACAAGATACAGAATTTTTTTTAAAGTTTCTGCTTACAGCTCTAAATTTGAGTTCACAAATTCAGTACGGAGTTGATATTTGTATTCCCGTAAGGTTCCTTGTAAATAACAACTTTTTTCACTGAGGGCCTGCAATAATTCGACATTTTAATACAATATATTGGAAAGAGCGATCAATATCGCTGAATTAAAGGCTGGGATATAGGTATATGAAGTTTTGCAATATATAAAAGGAAATATTGAGAAAAAGTTTGAAAATTCGAATATCAAAAATGCATACGTAGTTGCTTACAACTCATCTACCAGATTAACTGCCCCTTACGTACACCAGCAGAACACTGGAGAAAAAAAACCACGATAACCTTATGTGAGTGGTAGGGATACAGAAGTCCCTTCCCTTTCTCGGTAAAATCCACACGAACCCGCAGGCAGTTCGGCAGCCGACACCGAAGATTAAGATAATATTTTGAGAATTATTCTGACCATAGCCTTACGGTTAAGCAAAATGTTAGCAAACAGCATATTTACAGTCGCAGTTTTATACTAATTTATATCACATTTGATTACATGTCAAATAGAGATAAATTTTCAGAATATTCAAATAAAGCATTCTGAATGCAGTTTGTTGAGAAATGTCATATTTTGAATTTTACATGTTTATTTGGATAGGAGAAAATGCAAAAGCAATGTTCCAGAATGCTATGCATCTAACGGGACGCTGGAAAGATGGTCTTGTTTATGAACTATCCAAAACAACTAATTATTTCCTACTTTTTAAAAGCTTTCGTATTTTCGCGGAAAGTTCCAGTGTCACTTCCCACTTAGCCAATCAGGGATACCAATCGTTGTGATTGGATGATCAGACTGAGTTTAATAGGGGTAAAGAAGAACTGATAATATACAATGGACTGATAGAAGGTTACGGGACGATAGATTGCTGTTGAAATAATCATTAGAATAGCTGCACATTGTGAAAGCTCACTGTACTTCAAGCAAGTAACAAATCGTCCTCTCGACGGATAAAGTACAGTAATTTGAACTACTACGGGAATGAGTTGTACGTTATGCGTACTGATTAGATAACTGTTAGATAACCAGTTGCTGTATATTGAATGAGAAGCTATCATCACCTGGACGGTTCAAGCTCATTAATCTGAACTTCTACACGAAAAATGTTATGTGCTATGCAGACAGAAAATATGGTAACAGTATATACTATATATACAGGTAAGTGACAAAAAAATGTGAACACATAGCGATTTGCACATTCTTTCGAATATATCCCTAAAGGCTGGATGGACTTTCTTTAAACTTCGACCATGTGAAGAAGTGGCTTGAACTCAAATTTTACAAAGAATCGGTCACGAGGGCATTTAGGGCACCGACTATAAACTGATGAAGAAAAAAATTAATTAGGCTCACCCCGTTCAACAGAAAGATGATAATGATTTGAAGCTTGCATTAATGGTGTTGTTTGATGTGTTTGATTTACATGCATTTTCGTTAAAATAGCTCGAATATTAGGGAAGATATAAAGGTTTTCTTTAAAAAATCCAAATTGTTTTGTTTAAAATATGCAGAGTTTTCAACAAAATTATGCGAAACTTACAGAATGCTTGACAATATGTTAGAGATGCATTGTATTAAAATTTGAAGTAAATACTTTGAATAGTAGAAGAAATATGAGTAATTGTAGCAAGTACCGCGCATGTTTTAAACGCAGAATAATTTTTCTTTCATAGCTTCAAAGCCAGATATATAGGGCAACTTATGTAAAAATTCCAGTTAAATACCTTTAAGATTCAGAAAGATACAAGCATTGCAGCGAGATGAATTTCTGTTGCACTTTAAGAGAAGCTAAATGATGACGGTTCATGCTCAATCTGCTATTTTTAAAGCTTGAATTTTCGAAGAGTTATTGCCGAAATGAAATTTTATTATCGTATTTAATTATAAGCACATGTAGGTATTCAGGGTATTCATATTTCATAAAATTCAATATTGTTGTTCGAATATAACTCAACACATCGATCGGTTGTTGTGCTGAGGTTGACTGACAACAAAAATTGTAATCCCTATTTCCTGAAATTAATTTCTACACTGTGAGTTGTGTTTTATTTCCGTACTTTGCGCCTTATTATGTCTGGAAAAAGATTCCTGGTGTTAAAGAATCAATCTTTTCTTGATGAATAATTTCACATCATTGTCGTCCTGACTGTATTAAAACGCTGAAACATATCAGATTAATTATCCTTGCATCAAATATCTCAGCAAACATGTATTTCTTTATATAATTGGTAATATGCAAAATAACTGCGTTATACATTTTATATAAGCCTTTGATTGCTTGTGAAGTAAGTAGATAATATGTAATGTATGAAAAGTTGTATTTGATTTATTCATTGCACTTGCATAGATATTTTATTAGATGTCTTATTTCAGACATGATAGTCTTGAGAAGTATCGAGAGGATATTAAATTTTTGACTTATCAGAAATTCACGAAAATGTGAAGATCTTCTTCTTTGCTTGATTTCGAATAGATAAAAAAAGTTTCAAATTCTAGTAGTGTTCGTAACATTATCGTTACACTGATTCATTTAAAAGCTTAATGAAATGACCAAGAACATTTCATTTATTTATTTACTTATTTTGAAAAACTATGTACACTGCAGTGAATTAATTTTCTACTATAGTACAATAAAATTTAAGGCGAATTTCTTAACATTAAAAGTTTCAATTTATTCATCAAAAAATATTGGCAATAAATGTAAAACTCGACATAAAACTTTTCTAGAACCTTTGTAAAAATTTCCAAATTATGTTTAAATATTTTACGGAACAAAAGAAAAAAACAGAGCGCAAGCTTGACGACCTTTTCTTCACCAACTTTGTTTAATTCGTTTACGCTTTGCAGATGTTGCAAATACCCAGCGATTAAAAGTATCATTTAACAATCATAGAAATGCTCATTTCAAAAGCGCAAGAACTTTGCCGAGATAAAACGTTTTTCGTTATCATTTTT